>CM065802.1:148957447-149042780 GCA_033398695.1 Orobanche coerulescens
TATACAAAGTTATGTCCTAATATTTTAGTGGATATAACTATCCACTTTTAAAATAATTTTAATGGCTTAACAAAAAGCCATACTTGCCAAAAAATCTAAAATAATATCTCCAAGTCCAAAGTGTAGTCAAAATGAACCCTACTTCGCACTTCAAGAGCGGATTTGGGAAAAATTAGACGAGCCCAAATCATCTTTTTCTTCCTCCAAGTGGCGCCGCAAATTTACCCTACTTCTTCCTTCTTCTTCTTCCTTCTTCTTCTTCGGCGCGCAATGGTCTAAAAATTGAGCGATTTGGGAAAAATTGGACGAGTCCAAACCATCTCCTTCTTCCTCAAAGAGGCGCCGCAAATTTACTCCTACTTCCTCTTCTTCTTCTTCTTCTGGGCAATGGAAAAATTGAGCGGATTTTGAAAAAATCGACGAGCCAAACAAAATGAACTCTATAAAAGTTTCTTTCACGACGCATCCTCCTTATCTTTATAGTGTAAGGCTCTCCATTTGCTTCACAACACCTCATCCTTATCTTTACATTGTAAGGCTCTATATCTTAATTTGTTATCAGATTTGTAGTCCGCTTGTCTTCCTCGAGTTATGGATTCATCTCTGCTTTAGAGTGAGGAATTTTATGTTTATATATTGGTGAAATTCGGATTAGTTTGATTGATCGATTAAATCAAAGTATAAAACCATCGTTATTCCCATGTTTATTTTTCTCGGATCGATCGATTAAATCAAAGTATAAAACCCATTTTTTCATCAATATATATGATATGAAAAAGGGATCGATTTTCTTCGCAGTATAAAATCCATGTTCTTTTTCCCGACAATCTATATGATATGAAGGTGGAATCGAATTGAATCAAAGTATAAAATTCAAGTTTTTTTATCGTCGCATATATGAATCAAAGTATAAAACCTATGTCTTTTTTTTTGATTAGCCGCATATATGTTATGTTGTGCCTATGGAATCGATTGAATCAAAGTATAAAACTCATGTCTATTTTTTTCGACAAGATATAATGAATGAGGATGGATTGACTACCGCTTGCATGGAATTGTCATTCTAACATATATTTCTCTTGAAAAATAATATAGATGGTATCTCAAACTTGTCAAGGAGGCCCAGAAAGAAGATGAAGAAGTCACCTATTGTGGTCCTTGGAGGGAACTCAGAAGTCTCCGAAATCAACAACTCGTAGTACCTAACAAAAGCACTACAAAATCTAATATCAACACCGCACTGGAGTGGCATCAACTCCTAGTATTATCACAAGAAAAAGGGTAGAAAATGCACTCCCAACACCGTCATTACAAGAAGTGATAAAAATGTCTCAAGTAGACAAGCAAATCAATAGCCAAGCTCGGAGACAATTCTTGATCATGAGGAATGTCGACAACTCATGTCTCACCCATGAAATCCACAAATCAATTTTCAAGTTTGAGAAAACAATTAATCACGAGGCCGCTGTAATGGTGTTTCATATCTAATCGTATATTCAATATATGATCATGAGCTCATAATAATGTATTAGTTTTTCCTACATTTATGTGTTACATACGATTCCACTAGCCAATTCAATCAAAAGAAAACGTGGAATAACAACCGGGAAGGGATTCATAGAGATGATTTCAACAAATGGGAACAAAAGAGTGGAGGTTGTTTTCAACCAGAACTTTGGGTTCCTAATAATCCACTACTAATAAAAAGTTCACCACAAGCATAGGAATTGAAGTTAGGAGTAGAGCTCTAGTATGCAACAAAGGCTGGCACGAGATTGATGATGACATTAAGAGACAACTAAGAGAAGGGCTAACTGTAAGTTTATTCTATACAGTAGATTTGATGCATGTATTTTTTCTGCTGGCTAATAAGTTAAATTTATGTGATATTAGGTACATTATGTGGTGAACCTAGAGCATCCAAATGTTATACTATATATCAATGATAGAATGCGCACAACATATACACATTTCAAGTGGAGGCTACATCATCATTATCTTAAATGTGGAACAATCGCGCACGGACGAGCAACACTACCCCTATAGAACTTTAGGTACTAGATCAAGTGAAGATTGGTATTGGCTATGTGATAATCTATATAACGATGCAAAATATATTGTATGTAATTTCTTCTCGTATAATTACTTATTACTTTGAAGCCGAGGCCGATGTTATATTGTGAAATAACAATAGATAGAAAATAATTATATGCTTGCTATTTGTGTTTAAAATAATATCATAGAATATATATATATTTCTTTTACATAGGAAAATGCAAGAAGAATGTAGATAGCCGAAAAATGCAACAAGGCACGACGGGGTGGTGCTATGCCTTTATACAACATACTTTAATAGGTGCCTAGGTAAAAAGAATGATTTTCATCAACTTTGGCATTACTAAATACTTAAACGCTTACCTTGTTGGTTTCTAATGAGTGGGAGTTTTGATATTGTAGGAGGGTAATCCCTTGTCTTTATAGAAAATCGGGGAAAGATGTATCAAGATTCTAAGGTAATTGGGTCAATGATGCCGCAAACGAAAATTTGTAAGTGATGTGGACCTTTGTCGGATCATTTGAACGTTTTCCTTTATTATTATTATTATTATTATTATTTTTATATGGAACTCCTATTTATATTTACTTGTTTATACATTGTAGGAAAAGTTGAAAGAAAAAAAGAAGTTGTTGAAGGATAAATCGGCACTTGAGGCACCTTAAGGTAGTGATCCGTAAACCATAGAAGTCAGCCCACAAGAAGAGATTTCACTATGACGGATGAGTGTGGGCGAAAGGGCAAAAGAGTTCGGGCTTAGGATCTTTCCTCGCTTCGTATCCCGACAATATCTCGTATCCGCTAATGTGCAAGTAAATTTAGAAGTTTCTAGTCTTCGTGAAATGTGAGAACTTGACATCAATCACAATAGTTTGGCATCACAAAACAAAAATTTATGGAAATAATTGTGATTGTTCAAATAATTACCTAAGAAGGTACATCTTTTACCAATGTCAGTAAATATGATAAATGAGGTTTATCACAACAAAGGAGATAGAGATGGTGATGATCATGACAATGAAGCTTATGAAGAGAACAATGAAGCTTATGAAGATGAATTATGATACACCATTTGGTGTAAACTATTATGCATCATATTATTACGCTTTTTTAGCTATTTGAGATTGCGTTTGTTTTAATTTCAATAATATTTATAGTAAGCTTCATATTCAGAATTTGAGTATTATAATAAAGATCTTATCAATTAGCCTTTAATGTTATTATTTGAGATATATATAATGATCTTGAATATTATTTGTTACAATGAATGTGGATGTATCAAAAGCAATGTTTTGTGACATAAATTAGCATGGTCTTAACATTTAACTTATTGTAACATATTATCTCTTTTGGAAAATAGTATAAAAAACAATAATAAAGCTTTACATTATAGTAATTGTAACTTTTGGTGAAGTCTTTTTATCCCCCCAATGTGGGGGTAGCTCTGGGCACCAGACACCGTTCCTCCCACCTAGTGGGCCGCTGAGTCACCATGATTTAATTCCTCCACCAACCTCGTCGGGGTGGGGGCCCCGGGGCGAGAGATTTCGCCTTTGCTACAACTTTTGGTGAAGTCTTGCATTTAGAATATTATAACATAATTTTATGTCTCTCACACTAGACATGCAAGGATATTGGAGCCTTGCATATGTTCTTTTGTAACATATTATGTCTCTTGAAAATTAAGATATAAATAAAGCCCCGCATACTAGCAATTGTGACATATGATTAAATCTTACATATAGGATATTGTAACACAATTCTATGTATCCCAAACTATGATATGCAATGTAACGAAAACCTCACTGATTATTAATGGTGACAAATTTAAACTCTCGTGTAAATTATATGGTAACACGCCCATATCTCGTGAACTATATTTTGCAACAAAAGTTAAGCATCCCATAGTACTAATGGTGACACAAACTAAGTTCTGCATATTATATCATGTGACATGAGTAAAGTCTCACACGTTACTAATCACAAGAGATATAAAGTGTCGCAAGTTGCATATTGCAGCACAATTTTTTGTCTTGCAACCTATTATACGCAACATAAATATAGTCTCACGAACTAGTACTTGTGATGTATATACGTCTCGCATATTGATTTTTCCAACACAATTTCTTGACTAACAAAAATGAATAAGTGAGATAATGTTTAAGTCGCATATAAATAAATACAACAACTAAGTTTTTTTTGTCACATTAGAGAATCCGTAAGAAGTTTTATGCGACACATGGTAGCGATGAATCGTCATGTTTTACATTAAAAGAGACATAGTGACTTTTTGCAACACTTTTTCGTTGTCACTTTTGACATATTTTCTTGTAGTGAACAACGCTCCATCTATTATAAATTATCTAACTCCAAAACGTTCATAAGATTAAATAACATCATAGGTTATCACCGATTTCTCAATCTCGTAATTAACTATGTCAAATACTCGAAACCTATTAATACCCTCTTCTTTCGAATTATGAGCAATTAAGTTAAACATGTAAAATAATTGATCAAGTGTTCTAACATGAATTTAAACCAATCATTTGATAAAGAAATCACACTAGATATATAATCATCAATCCCTCAAAAACATCATGAATCAACGATCCCATGCCCTAATCTAACAAGTTTAGCCGCATATGGTAATGAAAGAAAGATTAATAATTATCATGTTCATCATGTTCAAGCTAAAAAAATAACAAAACGAGTAAAAGATAGGAAGAAGATAAAACTCGAATCGTGTCTTGAGTCGTCTCTTCAAGCCTTCAAGTGTTCTTTATGTGTTCTTTCTTGCACTTCCTTCAAAATCTCCTTCTTTGGTAAGTTCTCTCTCAAATCTTATGTTTTTCTCTCTCCAACTCCCCAAATCTCAGGATATCTTTCTAAGTCCATTCTAGAGCCTTTATCAACCCCAAAACCAAAAATTGTTCAAACTGTACAAAATTCAACAAAGTTGTTTGACTGTAAAGTGACACTACTCGTGTCAAATGACAAGGCCCGTGTCATAGTGTTCTAGAATTTGCAAATGGTTATGGACAAGCAACCCGACCGTTATATGGCATGGTACTCCCTAAGGTAAGCTCAGTATCGCATCGGCCTCGCCCAGGAAGAGGGTGGTGTAGGTGGCTCCGGCCGAGGAATGGAAGGTGTAATACCCGAGATTTCGATATATATTCGAACTTGTGATATTGAAATTGGTTGCATTTTAATCGAGTATTATTCTCCGTATTTCATAATCCGGTGTTGTTGAGCGTATCATTTCATGAATGTGATCTAAATTGTGATTCTCGCGCATGTAGCGCACGCTATCGACTAAGTGTAGCGTACGCTAACTGATCCATAGCGCACGCCGTGAAGGAACCTTAGCGCACGCTATACGTGGTCAATATGATTGAGACGTGTTGGTAGGTGAGATCAGCCGGGATCTTGGTCGATTATGTCGATGAACTCGACGGCCGGGAAAAAGCCAAGTCAACGCGTTAGCGCACGCCACTCATATGAGGATAGCGCACGCTAAAGGCCGAGTATAGTGAAATCGCAAGTTTCAAATAGCCGTTAGCGCACGCTATGAATATGGACTAGCGCGCTAATAACCATTTTCTATATAGACAAAGATCCTTTTCATATTTTCGACTTTTCACTTCCCACATCCGAATTCTTGAACTTAGAGAGTCACTCTCTTCATCCTAAACACTTCATATCAGCATCCTAGCTCGAGTTGAAGATTTGTAGATCATTGGGATTGGTGTTCAAGCCTTCGACGTTGGATTGCTTCGAATTCCTCCTTGTTCTTCACTACTTTGAGGTAGGTGATTCTTCACCAATATTAAGTACTAGTATGAAGGACGTTTTGATCATGATTATCTAGTCCGTTAAATTCATTAGTAGTCGAACATCATGTGTTAGAAGGATATTTTTGACATTTCGGCACTTATTCATCGTATAATCCATCAACCTTTTTAGTATATGGACTCCTAAGCATATTCATGTATCTTAAAACCGATTAT
The DNA here is from genome assembly GCA_033398695.1 of Orobanche coerulescens. Lineage (NCBI taxonomy): Eukaryota > Viridiplantae > Streptophyta > Magnoliopsida > Lamiales > Orobanchaceae > Orobanche > Orobanche coerulescens. The sequence continues at coordinate 148,963,514 of CM065802.1, forward strand.
GACCAATATATGGAGATTACCAAGTTCTTATGCCCTTACATAAAGGAATCATACGCTTTGGGATATGAAATGGATCGACTTAGGATATTTCTTAAAGATCAAAGATGAATTATGGTGTTGTGATGATTATACGTATCCTTGTATCTAATAGTCATTTAATATGTAAAGATCTTTCATAACCGTGATGAGCATGATATGCCCAGAGTTGGCATGTATTAACACCGAAGATTTAATGAGTTTCATCACATTTAGCTAAAGTTTTCTGCCAAAGAAATCGCCATGCACGCTAGCGACGCTAAGATGGGCATATTAACGGCGCTATCGGAATGAATAACGTGCGCTACATTTGGTACGTAACGACGTTATGACATCCGCAGACAACACCGATCGCAGAGGGTCGTCATACAATAGCGACGCTAGACTTTATTATTTGCATATGTTAACGGTAGCTTAGCGCACGTTACGTAGAGTACGAGCGGCGCTAAGTAGTTCAGTGCAAAATTCATTTTAGAGCTTGCGGCCGTAAACCGGATTGTTAGACGTCAGATTTACTTGAGAGGAATTCTTTATTATTTCTTAGGTCCGAGCCTTGCATAGGGACGATCGAGGGCGGTGGCATACGGACGCGTGTCATTTGTCGAGTATTTCATTCTTCCCATTTTCGAGGCAAGTATCATATGTTGAGTTTGATTTATATCGAACTTTGATCATGCATATGATTTTGTTCATGATGTCGAATATGAGGTTTATTTCTTTAATTTCTCGTGGTATTCATTGTTAATTGTCGTATTGATGGACATATTGAAATGCATATATGTATGCATAATTGATTGGTTTATGATATAAATGATCCGAGGGGGTCATGAGGATCTATGCTGAGGGCGCTGGATCGAATGTCCACCATGCGTTGGTCCGACGGGATCATCATGGGGATCTATGCTGAGGGCGCCGGATCGCCGGACGGGTTTTCTACCATGCGTTGTCCGACGGATCATCATGGGGATCTATACCAAGGGCGCCGGATCGCTGGATTACCTCAGATTGTGTTGATGGAATCGTGAGGATTCACATCGCTGATTCCGATGACGGAAGTCCATTTTGCATGTTGTATGATGCACGATGATTTGTGTATTATGATACTTGTACTAGCATTGTTTTGCTAACTCCTTAGGGGTGGACATTGTTTTGATGTTCGTAGCCGAGGAGCGGGAAGCAACCACAAGACCGGCAGGACGATGAAATGGCTCAATGATGTGGTTGATGTTTATTGTTATTATGATTTGTCTTCTTGGTTCACTTTAGTACTGAGTACGTGTGTTTTAATAATGTCATTTTCGATATGGTTGTATAAGTTAACTCTTTGGACCAGTTGAACCAGTTCGTATTTTGAACTTCATTGTAAGGTTGAATTATATTTGCATTTCTTTTATTTAGCCTTGTAAATCCTTACTTAAAGGGTTTACGGCGCCGTAATTATTCCGAATATCTCGGGTGTTACAAAAGGTCCATCCGGCGAAGGATGTGGTCCGTCCAAATAGCTAAATAGTCCCTGGTAGGCATTTCGCAGCTTAAGCTGCCTCTCCGCACGACGGTTGGCCCGACGGATCTCCTCGAACGGCCGCAAGGATGCTATCTCTCTTTGCTCGCATCTCCTCCCTCAAGCCGCCAAACATCGCCCGAAGGACGTGATCTCTCGCCGGAGGCGGGGTGACTTGGTCTCGATCTCGCCTTATCCGCCGGCTCATGTGTCAAGAAGCGGCTCTGGGTAGTGCTCATGTGGCTCATCCAAAAGAAATCCTCGTCCCCGCAGATGTGCCCGCGCACCACCCCACCGGTAGAAGTGAGAGATAATGGGATGATCAATCGGCCCTGGGGTGCTAGCGCCGCTCATTATCCGACCAAGTCATGCCCGATCGGGTGGCATAAGGCATAAATGAGAGAAGGATGCTTCACCCCATCTCGCCCCTCCTCGGATGCACTGTAGAATAGACCGAACCATCCGTGGGGCCACATCGAATCGCAGCCGCCGTAATGGCATAAAGAAGTCGGGCACAAGGAAACCGGAGCGAGCAGATCTACGGTCGGGTCGACTCGCGAGCAGAGAAAATAAAGCCAAGCTCACCCGAGCCGACCGAGGTGGGAACTCTTGAAGAAGAAGGCCGCCGATCCCGGATGCATGTCTCCCAAACCGAATCCGCCGAGCAAGCACCTCTAGTAAATATTCTCGAGAGGCTACTAACCGTCTCGCGTGTATACCGATTCGACAACCTATGGAAGCTCGTATAAGCTCCGTATCACACTTCCGATAAATCCACTTTCTGGCCACGGACGACGACCTCAAGACGTGTATCCGGTTGTCCCATCACCGCCCGCCTGTATATGCCGTAATAACGCACCGGCATAGAATTCTCGATGATAGAAATTACTTCCGGCTGGGCCGGCAGTTGAATCGAGTCCCTCCCATTTCATTAATCATCGTTAATTGCTCGCCGTATTGGGAGCGGGAGTGAATCCCCGCCTCAGAATTATAGGATGAGGACGGATTCTCTCGTTGAAAATTCGATGAATTTCGGGTCGGAAAATTGGTGGGATTCCCTTCCGCTCGGTTTTGTGAAGTGTCCCCTCTCGTGGGGATGATCGCGCCCTAGCCCTTGTGCTCAACTTTCTCTTCCGAGCCATAGTGAAGTCCTGAAAATAAACGCAGAATAGTATAGACGACTTTAAATAACACTACATAAATCTCAACTTATGACGTATGGAAACGAATATAGCAACAAAACTTGCACTTCCGTATGAGGGATATGATGCAAAAATTTAAACTCAAACTTGACGTAAGGGTTAGGGGACATCTTATTCCGATAATCGTATTCGCTGCATAAATTGAAGATGTTTAGCTCAAAATTTCATTGGGGCATTTCATCGAACACCTTGCGTATGAGACTTAAATGAAGAACTAAAGCCATAATTGCTCAATTCAATCCCCAACAACAACAATATCGCAAAATCATGACAAATCAATGAAAATAATCCACAATCAATCGATAATCATCATATATTTCGATTAAAATATTGATAAACTTAGAAAAGAGAAACAAATTCCTCAATGGGTGAAACAAACAATACCTCAATTTTCAATCCTTATTGCAAATCAAACTAAAGATTAAGGAGTACCTGGTGTTGGATTGAAGAAGATGAGAAGTAGAAGAACTTCGGAGAAGGTAACCTTGTGCTGCGCGGAGGAGGGAAGGATTTGGAGGAGTTTTACCTATTGTTTTCGGCCGACTGATGTATAAGTCTTGCCCTGGCCGTTTAAATTCCTCAGCAGGGGCCGCAGCACGTATCTAGTGAGCCGTGGCCCGTAGTACAGGCTGTTTTTCACGCTGGGGGATCTTGCAGTGTGCCGCGGCTCAGCACACGGGTGGCGCGGCGTGTGGTTAGTGTGCCGCGGCTCAGAATCTCAGGCCGCGGCACAGAGTACAGATTCCCGGGTGCTTTTCTGTGTCTTTAGCGTGTCACTGTAATATCCGGATTTGTTATCGTATTTCGCCTATATTTGAACCCCGTATTATTCGGAATTGTGATCTCGATAATCGAGTATGATATTTCTCACATTTGTATCCTTATACATAAGTTTAACAACATGCAAAATTTCCCATGCAAACTCATGATAGCGCACGCTAAGAATGTAACTTAACGTGCATTATCGGGCTACAACTAGCGCACGCTATTTAATGGAGAATTGCGGCGCTAGGCAATCAATTATCGAGCCGGTGGCTAGCACATGCGCCAGTAGGACGTAGGACCATATAAGATTCCCGCTGACGAACCTGGACATATTTGGAGTCAACGCTTATTAGTGTGCGCTAAGATTGTATGGTAGCGTGCGCTAGTTAGCTAAAGTGCAGAAATATTATAAATGGGACAACAACCCATTTTCGCTTACATTTCCTTCGCTTATTCTTCGTTCTTGAGAGACCAGAGAACAAAATATCCTCCTTACACACTTAGAACACATCCATTTGATCATCGAGATTGAATGTCACTTGTGTATGAACACCGGAGTGGAGAAACGATTGATTTAGCAAACAAGCAACCGGAGTCGGATTCTACTTGTTGACTCGGCGCTTTTATTAATCTTAAGCTATGTTACACAACATTAAACCTATAATTCGAGTTCTTAAGGATATGAAGATTAAGCTATAAAGATATTGAGTTTCATTGGAGATTAATCCAAACCACATCAGGTTAAAGATATTGAGATGATTATGCTTTCAAGACTTTGGTTAAGAACATCATAATTTGAATCTTGTTATGATGAACAAGTAGAGGAAGTTTTTGACATTGGTAATCCGAATCTAGAAGGTGTCTTCATAGTAATCACGGACTTGACTTTAACATCATTATTGTTAGACGAATCTAAGAGATTGATCATAGAGGGATTTATCTTGTAAAGATGGAGTGTTAATCAAACTACAAGATGATAGTTTTTTATTGATATAAAGGTATTGATATCGACCGTTAGGACTTCCGAACTACGCATGAAGAATTGTAATCGAAGTGGAATATGGTTTTATGATGATATACGTATTCTCGAATTTGAAGTTGTTGTTATCCGTAAGACCATTCATAAACCGTATGAGCATGATATGCTTGGAGATGACATGTATTAACACTGAAGATTTCATGAGTTTCATCACCATTTAGATCAAGTCTCACGCCCAAAGAGTGTACCGCTCTACACGCTTGCGCGCGCTAAGCTATGTAGATTAGCATGCGCTATCGGCATGAGTTAACGTACGCTACGCTTGGTACGTAACGACGTTAAGCCATCAAAGTAGCCAAGAGCTGATCGCTGAGGTACTAATCGTGCATAGTTAGCGATGCTAGCTTCATTGTTTGCGTGTGCTAACGAGCAGCTTAACGACGCTACGTAGAATACTTAGCGACGCTAAACAACAGCAGATTGCGCTTTATGAACTTTCGGCCGTAAATTGATTGTTAGACATTCATATGACGTGAGATGAATTCTTTATTATTTCTTTTGTTAAGGTTCGAGCTTGCTACGTGATTGATCAAGGAGCGACCTTCGAGTGTTTCGTTTACGGGAAGTATTGTTCTTGTCTTCGAATCGAGGTAAGTACCTTAATTGTTTTATGTATTGATGTTATACATATTGTTGTACATGTATGTCGTTGTTGTATGTCCACCACGTGTTGGTCCGACGATCATCTTGGGATCTATGCTAGCGTGCAATCGATCATCGACGGGTTTTTTCCACCACGTGTTGGTCCGACGATCATCTTGGGGTCTAGGCAAAGAACGCTGGATCATTGGAATTACCATGTGTATGTTGTGATATCATGTTGTGATTATCATGTGTGTATGTTGTTGTTGTTATTATTATTATTATTATTATTATTATTATTATTATTATTATTATTATTATTATTCCTACCGAGATGTTGAATAATATGTTGTGGTACTTGTACTAGCATTGTTGTGCTAACCTTCCGGGGTGAACATTTTGTTTATGTTCAGATCCAGAGAGCGAGAAACAACCACCGGAGTCGCATGACGACGATGGTGCAGAGTGATGTTCCTACGAGTTTAATTGTCTCGTGTTTGGTTATTTTTAATAAGTACTGAGTACGTAGTCGCTTATGAATATTTCGATTGGGTGATATATTAATACTTTTCCGTTGAACATTCGTACTTTCGCATTGGTCGAATCGTTGTACCTTATTTTTGTTATTTTCGTGACGCTGGTATCTGTTAATGTCTTATTAGTTCTTTAGCCTTGTAAATTCTTATGTAAAGGATTTACTATGGTCAGAATATCCCCGAATGTATCGGGGTGTTACGTAATGTGGTATCGGAGCTAAGATTATGGATATCTCGCCATCAAGTTAAAATAGGGTCTTATATGTCTTTTGAGGTAACCGCCGTGAATAACATTACTGCATCGCCACGCTATCGTGCGAACGGTGGTTGTAAGTTCCTAAACTCTATCTCATCCTTTACGTGTTATATCTCTTTATACTTGAACATTAGAGCGATATTGTTTCTCGTATATTGAGTATTTATGCTTACAATATGTTGATAGGTGGACGTGGTCGCGTCGCGGACGCGACGAAGGAATGCCGAAAGAGAAGCTTCGCCTTCTAATCAAAGCAACATACCAAAGTAGCCACAAAGATCTATTAATAATGAACTGAACCACCAGACTGCAAATCCTTCACAAGTGGTGAACCAGATGACCTGGCCGCCTGTAGTGGACCGAAAGCAGGTGGCAGTGGGATTACAGCAGGGAGAGAGACAGCAAGGGATCCCAGACATGGGAAATCGAGGTGACCGATGGTTTCAAGAGGTGGCGAAGATGCAGCCACCCAAATCTGACAGCTTTTTTGATACTCCCACATGGGATCATTGGTTGAAGGAATTGGAGAAAATCTTTGCCGGCATTAATTGCCCAGACGACAGAGAGCCTCTATTGCTCAAGAGTTTCGATAGGGAAGCATCCGAGTGGTGGGAAGCTATCCGACCCGCAGATCATGATGCCGATTGACAAAATTTAAATTGATGATGGAAGCTCAAGATCGCCTCGTCCCGTGAGAGAGGCCAAAGTTCGGGAGTTTTTCGCCGTCAAATCCGACGAACTCGTATCCTGCATAATTAAGACATTTAACTAAAGAAACTGGCATTTGTTCGACATCTCGTCGTAATGTATGCGTAAATGATGATCCATTTTGATATGAGGATGAAACCGTAAATCCAGAGGTACATGTCCTGCTTTTAATGTACCACTCTCCGCCAATACCAGATAAGGCGTTGGCGTATGAGATCAAGGAAGCAAGAATGGAGAAGTTTACGGAGTCCAAGAAGCAAAAAGTCTCGTACCTTTACAGAGCACAAGAGCAAATGGGCCCCGCAAAGCCCAAACATCCTTTCATTCGCTCAAGAAACCTCCACACCCATCCAAGAACGGAAAGAACTCGAGCAAGATTATTCACGACGATGTGACAAGGAGGTGCTTTAATCGTGGCCGAACAGACATTATCGACGAGATTGTTCATTTCCTACCGTGACTTGTTTTGATCATGGTCGAGAGGGACATCGTATGATGTTCTATGAGGAGGTCACAAAGCTTTTAGAGCCCGTACATCACAAATTAACCTGTAGGAATTGAGTATTCAAGCAGACGCAGAAAGTGTTCGATGCCTCAAATTTTGGCCGCGACGAGGCAGAGGACAATGGGATCGAAAGGGGACATCGAGTGCCGGATCTCCCCCACGATGTACGAGATGAGGAGGACAGACGATCGTGATGTCATTGCCGCATCGTGTACTATTCGCATCCTTTCCTACGGGCTAGCGCTTTATTCGATACAGAGCTACGATTCATTTATATCGTCATCTTGTGTAAATCGCTTGAATATTTCTGGTTTTCATAATTGTGAACCTTATATGATTGGTTTACCGAGTGGAGAGAGGATTGTTGGAAACTTAGAAACTAGAGATTTCCCTGTATCATTTGGAGGCAGAGAGTGGCTCTCAAATCTGATCGTGATATAAATACAAGGAGACGACCTGATACTCTGAGATGATCGATTAATCGATATGGAGCTATTGTAAACTACCGAAGGAGGAATATCTCGCGATCGCTGATGATGGTTCCGAAATATTGTTTGAAGGATGGAAACCAGGAAGCTCAGGAAAGTTGATCAAGGCGATGAAAGCTGACAAATTGTTGAAACAGCGTTGTACCGGATACTGGTGCTATGAAATGAAGAAAGAAGACGAAATTGTGGAACTTTCATCCATTCCTGTTGTGAACGAGTTTCCGGATGTATTTCATGACGAGTTACCTGGATTACCTCCACCACGGGATGTGGAATTCACCATTGAGCTGGAACCCGGAGCTACACCAATTTCTAAGGCGCCGTATCGTATGGCACCTACTGAGATGTACGAACTGAAGAAGCAGCTGGAGGAGTTATTGGACAAAGGCTATATCCATCCAAGCGTTTCGCCCTGGGGAGCGCCAGTTCTTTTTGTTCGTAAGAAGGATGTATCGCTCGACCGTATCGACTATCGAGAGCCGAACAAGATGACGATTAAGAACAAGTATCCGTTACCGCAGATTGATGATTTGTTTGACCAGCTGCAAGGAGCAACAAGATTTTCAAAATCGATTTGAGATCGGATACCATCACCGAGGATTAAGGAATCGATGTTCAAGTCGCATTCGTAACTCGCTACTGACAATATGAGTTTGTAGTGATGCCGCTTGGTCTCACTAATGCACTCAGATTCATGCAATTGATGAACCGAGTGTTCATCGAATATTTGGATAAATTTATGGTCGTGTTCATTGATGACATTCTCGTGTATTCTAAGAGCCCTAAGAACATGCGCAAAGATTTACGGATCAGATTAGAACTTTTGAGGAACGAGCAATTGTACGCCAAATTTTCTAAATATGAATTCTGGCTAAAGGAAGTAATGTTCCTCGGCCATGTGTTATCAGCTGAAGGAGTCCGAGTAGATCCTCAGAAGATCGAAGCAGTTATGGATTGGAAACCTCCAAAGAATGTGAAAGAAGTCCTAGTTTCTTAGACTTGCCGGATATTATCGTTGATTCGTGGAAGGGTTTTCTAAAATTTCCCGCCCACTTACTCGACTCCTGCATAAAACTCAAAAGTTTGAGTGGAACGAATTGTGCCAGAATAGCTTTGATGAATTGAAGAAGAGATTGACGACATCACCGATTTTAGCGTTACCAGATGGAACCGATGGATTCATGGTATACAGCGATGCTTCAAACCAAGGACTTGGATGCGTATTGATGCAGAATGATAAAGTGATCGCTTATGCGTCACGACAGCTGAAACCTTATGAAGTGAATTACCCAACGCATGATTTCGAGCTAGCGGCAGAGTTTTTCTTTGAAAACTGGAGGCATTACTCAGACGGACTCACCGCGATGTTTATGGATCACAAGAGTCTCAAATACATCTTCAGTCAGAAAGATTTGAACATGCAGCAAAGAAGATGGTTAGAGCTGATTAAGGACTACGACTTGGAGATTTTATATCATCCAGGCAAAGCGAATGTAGTGGCAGATGCACTTAGTCGCAAGCCTGCTTCTATTCGTATGCCGAGACTCTGACCTCCCAACTTAGCCTTCAATGAGAGATGATTCGAGAAGGAATTGAAGTATGGTTACAAAGGGTCCAAGGACAACTGTGCATGATGGAGATAACTTCATCATTAACCGAGGAAATCAAATCTAAGGCATGATGATCCTCTGATGATTCGGTTACGTGATGAAGTGATCAAGGGGAAGGCCCCCGGATTCATAATTCGTGATGATGGAGTTTTGAGATTTCAGAACCGACGTTGAATTCCCGATGTCGATGTTCTGAAACAGATGATTATGAAGGAAGCTCACAGCTCGCCCTATTCTATCCACCCGGCACCGTAAGATGTATAAGGACCTCGCTGCACTTCGTGGGGCAACATGAAGAAAGATGTAACGGACAATGTTTCGAAATGCTTGACTTGTCAGCAGGTTAAGATCGAGCATTAACGACCTGCCATAATGTTGAAGCCGCTCCTGATTCCTGAATGGAAGTGGAAGGACATATCGATGGACTTTATCACTAGTATGCCGAGAACCAAGACAGGAATGAACATGATTTGGGTGATAGTTGATCGTTTAACCAAATCAGCTCATTTTCTAGGCATTAAGGACATGTGGGGACCAGAGAGGTTGGCACGGGTATTTATTTCAGAGATAGTTCGACTGCATGGTACGCCGAAGACCATTATTTCTGATCGAGACGGCCATTTTGTGTCTCACTTTTGGAAAGTAGTTCATAAGGCCTTGGGGACCTAATTGAACTTCAGCACAGCTTATCACCCGCAGACTGACGGACAATCCGATAGGACTATTCAAATGATGGAAGATATGCTGAGGGCTTGTGCCTTAGATTGGTCAACTGATTGGGAAGTTCATCTACCATTGATTGAATTTACCTACAACAATAGTTGGCATGCTTCCATTAAGATGGCACCGTTTGAGGCATTATACGGGAGGAGATGCAGATCGCCCCTATGTTGGGACAATTCATCAGACTTGATCGGACAGTAACTGAGTTGATTGCAGACACGAGAGAAGATAGCCTTGATTCGTGAAAGGTCCGCTGACCGCCTGCAGTCGGCGTAAATCTTATGAAGACGCACGCCGTCGCCATCGGAGTTCAAGATCGAGACCACGTACTTTTAAAGGTTTCTCCTACTCGGGGAATCTTTCGTTTTGGAAGCAAGGGAAAGCTGAGTCCGAGATATATCGGACCATTCGATATCCTTGAGAGAGATGGAGAGTTGGCATACAGATTGGCATTGCCGCCGTCCTTGAGCCATGTTCATAACGTGTTCCACGTATCCCAGTTACGGAGATATATACCGGATCCTAGTCATGTCATTGATTTCGGTGAAATCAAAGTCGCTCAGGATGGGACATTCGAAGAAATACCGATCAAGATACTCGAGAGTCGAGTTAAGCAGTTGAGGAACAAACCAATCATTTTGGTCAAAGTCTAGTGGTCACGCCACGGGGTGGAAGAGGCCACTTGGGAAACGGAAGATAGCATGAAGTCCAGATATCCAGAGTTATTATCGTCTTGAGTTTCGGGGCGAAACTCCTTTTTAGTAGGAGAGTATGTAATATCCGGATTTGTTAGTGTGTACTTCGTCTATATTTGAACCCTGTATTATTCGGAATTGTGATCTCGATAATCGAGTATGATATTTCTCACATTTGTATCCTTGTACATAAGTATAACAACATGCAAAATTCCCATGCAAACTCGTGATAGCGCACGCTAAGAATGTAACTTAACGTGCGTTATCGGGCTACAACTAGCGCACGCTACTTAATGGAGAATTTCGTGCACTAGGCAATCAATTATTGAGTCAAGCTAGCACATGCGCCACAGGACGTAGGACCGGATAAGATTCCCGCGACGAACTCGAGAGATTTGGAGTCAACGCTATTAGCGTGCGCTAAGATTGTATGGTAGCATGCGCTAATTAGCTAAAGTGCAGAAATATTATAAATGGGACAGCAACCCATTTTTGGCTTACATTTCCTTCATTTATTCTTCGTTCTTGAGAGACCAGAGAACTGTAATACCCGAGATTTCTGATGTGTAATTGAACCTTGTGATATTGTAATTGTTGTATTTTGATCTGAGTATTATTCTCCGTATTTCATGATCCGGCGTTGTTGAGCGCATGATTGCATGATTGTGTCCAATATTGTGATTTTTCACTTGTAGCGCACGCTATCGACTAGGCGTAGCGTACGCTAATATGGGTTTAGTAGCGCACGCTATATATGAACCTTAGCGCACGCTATACGTAGTCAGCATGATTGAGACGTGTTGGTAGGTGAGATCAGGCCGGGGATCTTGGTCGGATTATGTCGGGATGAACCTGGACGGCTTTCGGGAAAAAGCCAAGTCAACGCGGTAGCGCACGCTACTCATATGAGGATAGCGCACGCTAAATGCTGAGTACAGTGAAGTCAGTAAGTTTCGTATAGCCGTTAGCGCACGCTATGAATATGGACTAGCGCGCGCTAATAACCATTTTCTATATATAGGACATTATCCTTTTTCATATTTTGCATCTTTCACTTCCCACATCCAAATTCTCGACTTAGAGAGTCACTCTCTTCATCCTAAACCCTTCATATCATCGTCCTAGCCCGAGTTGAAGATTGTAGATCATTGGAGATTGGTGTTCAAGCTCTCGGTGTTGGATTTCTTCAAAGTTCCTTCGTGTTCTTCGCTACTTTGAGGTAGGTGATTCTTCACCAATATTAGTAGTATTCTAAAGGATGTTTTGATCATGATTTGGGATTTTCTAATCGCTTAAAATTGCATACATAGTCGAACATCATGTTGTTAGAAGGATATTTTCGATGCTTCGTACTTCTTCATCGTATAAACCGTTAAACCTTTTTAGTGTTTCGACTCCTAAGCATATTCATGTATCTTCTAACCGATATTGGCGCTTCATGGAGATTAGCAAGTTCTTAGGTCTTTACATAATGGAATCATACGCTAGGATTTGGAATGGATTGAACTTGAGATATTTTCTTGAAGATCAAGATGAATTAAGATGTTGTGATGGTTATACGTATCCTTGTACCTTGAAGTCGCTTAATCCGTAAAGATCTTTCACAAACCGTATGAACATAGTATGCACGGAGATGACATGTTTTATCACTGAAAATTTCATGAGTTTCATCACCATTAGACTGGCTCGCCCAATAGTAAATCACATGCATGTAGCGCACGCTAAGATGTATATATTAACGCGGCGCTTATCGGGAATGAGTAACGACGCTACGCTTGGTACGTAACGACGTTATGTCATCAAAGTAGTCACGGCCGATCGAGAGGACTACCGGTACATAAGCTAGCGTACGCTAGACTTCGCTGCTTACGACGCTAACGGGCAGCTTAGCGCACGTTACGTAGAGTACGTAGCGACGCTAAGTAGTTCAGTGCATTGTATTTTTAGAGCTTTCGCCGTAGACCGGTTGTTAGACATTCGCATTTACATAAGATCAATTCTATATTATTTCTTTTGTTAAGGTTTGAGCTTGCTACGTTGATCGAAGGAGACGGCCTTCGAGTGTGTTGAAATCGTTGGAGTGATTTGTTCTTGCCATCTTTGAGGCAAGTATCGTATTTTAAGTTTATTGATATTGTATTGTTGATCGTGTGTACGATTTATTCGTGTTGTTGAACATGAGATTATATTCTATGAGTTGGCATGATATTTACGTCGATGAACGTGTTGATTTGCATATGTGTATGCATAATGGTATTGTTTGTGTTGTAAATGATCCGAGGGGATCATGGGGATCTATGCTGAGGGCGCTGGATCGAATGTCCACCATGCGTTGGTCCGACGGGATCATCATGGGGATCTATGATGAGGGCGCTGGATCGTTGGACGGGTTTTCCACCATGCGTTGGTCCGACGGTATCATCATGGGGATCTATACCAAGGGCGCTGGATCGTTGGATTACCTCAGATTGTGTTGATGGAATCATGAGGATTCACATCATTGGTTTCCATGACGGAAGTCTATTTTGTATGTTTTATAATGCATTGATGAAACTTGTATTGTGATACTTGTACTAGCATCGTTTTGCTAATTCCTTCTGGGGTGGACATTGTTTTGATGTTCGTAGCCGAGGAGCGGGAGGCAACCACGACTGACATGACGATGAGATGGCTCAAGATGTGGGTGATGTTTATTGTTATGGTGATTTGTCTTCTCGGTTCACTTTAGTACTGAGTACGTGTGTTTTAATAATGTCATTTTCGATATGGTTGTATAAATTAACTCCCCTGGATCTTGAACCGGTTCTCAGATTTTGAATTTCAAAGGGTACCGTTGAATTATGTTTACATTTCTTTTAATTAGCCTTGTAAATCCTTACTTAAAGGGTTTACGACTGTAATTATTCCGAATATCTCTGGTGTTACATAATATGGTATCGAGCTAAGATTCATGGATATCTTGGCAATGGGTTTTAGTTGGGTCTGCTTACGTTATTTACGGTCGCTTGTAACATCACCGCCGAGCCAACATCGCCGTGTGGACCGTGGTTGTAAGTCTCCTAATCTCGCCACTACCATTTTATTTAATTCCTTTTTGTGAATATTGACGGACTTTCTTTTAGAAAAGTTGCCCGGATATTGAGTATTTGTGTTTACGATGTTGAGGGGAGGTCGTGACGCGACGCGGTCGTGGATGCGGAAATGCGAGATAGAAGATTTGGTGTCTACCCCGTAAATAACCGCTAGTCGAATGCATTCCCATTCCGGAGGACAACAGGATCAAGAAATAATGATGCAGATCCTAACGTGCCGGAGTGCTTCAACAGTGGTTGCTCGTATAAACCAGCTTTGCTCAGGTTTTTGATCGCATGCAGACGGCGATGGGACAAAGAACATAACGAGGAAAATCGGGGGACAAATGACTTACCGAGGTGGTCAAATTGCACCCTCCGAAATTTGACGGCTCGCCGAGACGCTTTCGATCATTGGTCAAGGATTTAGAGAAGATCTTTGCAGGATTAACTGTCCCAACGACGTAAAAGTTCCGATCGCCCAATATCTTCTCGACTAGGGAGGCTTTCGACCGGTGGGAGGCCATTCGACCCGAGAAGCATAATGCCGATCGGACGGAGTTCAAATTAATGATGGAAGCGCAGATTGTCCTCGCCTGGCTAGAGAGGCACGAGTCCGGAGTTTTTCTCACCACAAAATTTAGAGGCATCTGTGACCGACGTGATTAATACTTTTAATCACCAGTTGACTTATGTGTGCCACTTGGTCAGGACCGAGGCGGAGAGGATTTTCCATTTTGACATGCGGATGAAGCCGGAGATTCAGCAATATATGTCCAGATTTGAATATACCACCCTGCGACAGTATCAGGACAAGGCGCTGGCATATGATATGAAAGAGGCGGTAGTAGAGAAATCAATGGAAGCAAAGAAGCAGAAAGTGGCTGGCAACTTCACGGAGAATAAGAGTAGTGGGCCCCGCAGGGGCCAGCCCTCATTTCATTCATCCAAGAGGCCTCCACATCCTTCTCGAGGTGGAAAGAAGTTCCGGGCAGCACCGACCGTTTCAGATGCAGGAAAAAAATGTTATAACTGTGGCAAAGCGGGGCATGTTCGGCGTGACTGTTTCGCACCTGCTATGACCTATTTCGAGTGTGGACAGGAAGGGCATCGCGCAACATTTTGTGGAAATGCGACTCGATCTTTTGGTACTCGCACTCCTACACCGGGTCCGAAGGACACTAGTGTAAACCAGACGCAGCAAAGTAGTTTCCGGCAGCAGAATGTTGGGAAAAGAGAAGCATCTAGCACGGGGTCCATTCCTCTGCGTATTTACGAGATGAAGAAGTCAGACGATCAGAACATGGCT
Source organism: Orobanche coerulescens (assembly GCA_033398695.1). Taxonomy (NCBI): domain Eukaryota; kingdom Viridiplantae; phylum Streptophyta; class Magnoliopsida; order Lamiales; family Orobanchaceae; genus Orobanche; species Orobanche coerulescens. Next base: position 148,978,540 of record CM065802.1, read on the forward strand.
ATTGCATCAGGTACGATTCAGATCCTTTTGCAACCAGTTAGTGTCTTATTCGATTCAGGAGCTACGCATTCTTTTATATCTTTGAACTGTGTTAATCGTTTGAAGATCTCATGCTTGTATGATTGTGAACCTTATGTTGTGGGATTACGGAGCGGAGAGAAAATTGTGGGAACCCTAGAAACTAGAGATTTTCCAAAGGTTTATAGTAGGGAGAGATTGGCCATCGAATCATATTGTAGTTGACATCTATGGTGATGATTTAATTCTGAGACGATTGGCTCAACCGTTATGGAGCTATTCTCAATTACCGAAAGAGGGTCATTTCTATCATTGTCGATGATGGGTCCGAACACTTATTCGAGGATGGAGACCGGAAGCTCGGGAAAATTGATCAAAGCGATGAAAGCAAAGAAATTATCAAGGTGGATGTCATGGAATTTGGTGCTATGCCATGAAGAAAGAATAAGGAGTAGAACTCTCATGTATTCCAGCTTGTGAATGAATTTTCGTATATATTCCCCGACGAACTACTCCGGGTTACCTCCGCAGAGAAGTGGAGTTCACTATCGAATTAGAGCCTGGAGCCGTTCCTATTTCCAGAGCACCATACCGCATGGCGCCAACCGAGATGTATGAACTAAAGAAGCAATCGGAGGAATTATTGCGTAAGGGTTACATTCAACCTAGCGTTTCTCCTTGGGGAGCACTGCTCTCTTTGTCCGAAAGAAAGATGGATCCCTCCGATTATGTATTGATTACAGGAGCTAAACAAGGTGACGATCAAGAACAAGTATCCTATACCTCGGATCGACGACTTGTTTGATCAACCGCATGGGGCAAGGGTATTCTCAAGATCGACTTGCGATCGTGATATCATCGCTGAGAATTAAGGAATCGATGTGTCAAATCGCTTTCGTATCCCTAGGGGCACTATGAATTCATGGTGATGCCATTCGGACTTACCAATGCTCCTGCGGTATTTATGCAATTGATGAATCGGGTATTATTAGAATACCTAGACAAGTTTGTGGTCGTTTTCATTGATGACATCTTGATCTATTCGAAAGACACAGAGGAGCATGCCGAGCATTTGCATGTGGTTTTGAGCATCTTGAGAAATGAACAGCTTTATGCGAAGCTTTCCAAATGCGAGTTTTGGCTTAGGGAAGTAACCTTCCTTGGGAATGTGATATCAGCTGACGGAGTTCAGTGGACTCAAGAAAGTCGAAGCAATCTTGGAATGGGAAGCTCCTAATAACGTGAAAGAAGTCCAAGCTTCTCAGACTTGGCCGGATATTATCACCGCTTTGTAGAGGGATTTTCCAAAATTGCTCGCCCACTCACTCAATCACGTAAAACTCAAAAGTTTACCTGGGATGAGAAATGTCAGGTTGGTTTTGATGAACTTAAGAAGAGACTGACGACAGCACCTATATTGGCATTACCAGATGGAACTGATGGATTCATGGTATACAACGACGCTTCAAATCAGGGTCTGGGATGTGTGTTGATGCAAAAGGATAAGGTGATTGCCTATGCTTCTAGGCAATTAAAACCGTACGAAGTTAATTACCCGACTCATGATCTGGAGTTAGCAGCTGTGGTCTTTGCCTTGAAAATTTGGCGACATTATTTATACGGCACTCATTGTCAGATCTTTACAGACCATAAGAGCCTCAAGTACATTTTCAGTCAGAAAGAATTAAACATGAGGCAGAGAAGGTGGCTGGAATTGATCAAGGATTATGACTTGGAAATTCTCTATCATTCGGGTAAAGCAAACGTAGTAGCCGATGCATTGAGCCGTAAACCGATTTCTCTTCGAGTGTTGGAAGCACTTACGTCCCAAACCAGCATTCAACGAGAACTGGTCCGCGAAGGGATTGAAGTATGGTCACCAGAAATCCAAGGGCAACTATATGTGATGGAACTGACTTCGTCCCTAGTCGAGGAAATCAAATCTAAGCAGTTGAATGATTCTCTGATCCTTCGGTTATGTGACGAAGTAAAGAAAGGAAAAGCCCCAGGATTCATGATACAAGATGATGTAGTTCTGAGATTTCAAAGGCGACTGTGCGTTCCCAATAATGATGATTTGAGACGGACAATTTTGAAGGAAGCTCATAGCACTCCCTATTCTATTCACCCAGGCAACAGTAAGATGTATACGGATCTAAAACAAAACTTCTGGTGGGGAAATATGAAGAAGGACGTAGCAGAGTACGTTTCGAAGTGTTTGACTTGTCAGCAGGTTAAGATTGAACATCAGCGACCTGCCGGAATGTTAAAACCGCTTCCGATTCTCGAATGGAAGTGGGAGGATATCTCGATGGATTTCATCACCAGTATGCCAAGGACCAAGACGGGAATGAACATGATTTGGGTTGTAGTTGATCGACTAACCAAGTCGTCTCATTTCCTAGGAATTAAAGATACTTGGGGACCCGAGAGATTGGCGCGAGTATTTATTGCAGAGATACTCAGATTACATGGGACACCGAAGACCATTATTTCAGATCGGGATGGTCGCTTTGTGTCGAACTTTTGGAAGGAAGTTCACAGGGCTTTGGGGACCGAGTTGAACTTTAGGATGGCTTATCATCCTCAGACGGACGGTCAGTCCGAAAGGACTATACAAAGAGTAGAAGACATGCTAAGAGCTTGTGCTTTGGATTGGTCAACTGATTGGGAAGTTCACTTGCCATTGATTGAATTCACCTACAACAATAGTTGGCATGCTTCTATTAAGATGGCACCGTTTGAAGCTTTGTACGGGAGAAGATGTCGATCACCCCTGTGCTGGGATGATTCTTCGGACTTGATCGGGGCGGAACCGGAATTGATAGTTCAGACTCAAGAGAAGATAACTTTGATTCGGGAAAGACTGTTGACTGCCCAGAGTCGACAGAAGTCTTATGCTGATGTGCGTCGTCGCCCGCTAGAGTTAGAGATTGGGGACCACATACTATTGAAGGTGTCTCCTACACGAGGAATATTCCATTTTGGGAGGAAAGGTAAGCTAAGTCCGAGATATATCGGGCCATTTGAGATCCTCGAGAGAGTTGGGGATTTAGCATACAGGTTGGCCTTACCGCCATCGCTGAGTCACGTTCACAATGTGTTTCACATATCCCAATTGCGGAAGTATGTATCGGATCCCAGTCATATCATTGAGTTCGATGAGATCGAGATAGCTAATGACGGCACCTTCGAAGAGAGACCAATCAAGATACTTGAGAGTCGGATCAAACAATTGAGGAATAAACCAATACACTTGGTTAAAGTGCAATGGTCACGGCATGGAGCTGAAGAGGCCACTTGGGAAACGGAGGACAGTATGAAGGCTAGATATCCGGAGTTGTTTTCATCTTAAGTTTCGGGACGAAACTTCTTTTTAGGGAGAGAGGATGTAATACCTGAGATTTCTGATGTGTAATTGAACCTTGTGATATTGTAATTGTTGTATTTTGATCTGAGTATTATTCTCCGTATTTCTTGATCCGGTGTTGTTGAGCGCATGATTGCATGATTGTGTTCAATATTGTGATTTTTCACTTGTAGCGCACGCTATCGACTAGGCGTAGCGTACGCTAATATGGGTTTAGTAGCGCACGCTATATATGAACCTTAGCGCGCGCTATACGTAGTCAGCATGATTGAGACGTGTTGGTAGGTGAGATCAGGCTGGGGATCTTGGTCTGATTATGTCGGGATGAACTTGGACGGCTTTCGGGAAAAAGTCAAGTCAACGCGGTAGCGCACGCTACTCATATGAGGATAGCGCACGCTAAATGCAGAGTACAGTGAAGTCAGTAAGTTTCGTATAGCCGTTAGCGCACGCTATGAATATGGACTAGCGCGCGCTAATAACCATTTTCTATATATAGGACAACATCCTTTTTCATATTTTCAGACCTTTCACTTCCCACATCCAAATTCTTGGACTTAGAGAGTCACTCTCTTCATCCTAAACCCTTCATATCATCGTCCTAGCCCGAGTTGAAGATTGTAGATCATTGGAGATTGGTGTTCAAGCTCTCGGTGTTGGATTTCTTCATAGTTCCTTCGTGTTCTTCGCTACTTTGACGTAGGTGATTCTTCACCAATATTAGTAGTATTCTGAAGGATGTTTTGATCATGATTTGGGATTTTCTAGTCAGTTAAAATTCGTACGTAGTCGAACATCATGTTGTTAGAAGGATATTTTCGATGCTTCGGTACTTCTTCATCGTATAAACCGTTGAACCTTTTTAGTGTTTGGATATCTTCTAACCGATATTGGCCAGTTCATGGAGATTAGCAAGTTCTTAGGTCTTGACATATTGGAATCATAAGTTTAGGATTTGGAATGGATTGAACTTGAGATATTTTCTTGAAGATCAAGATGAATTAAGATGTTGTGATGGTTATACATATCCTTATACCTTGAAGTCGCTTAATCCGTAAAGATCATTCACAAACCGTATGAACATAGTATGCACGGAGATGACATGTTTTATCACTGAAAATTTCATGAGTTTCATCACCATTAGATCAGTTTTCTGCCCAATAGTAAACTGCCATGCACAGGTAGCGCACGCTAAGATGTATATATTAACATGCGCTATCGGGAATAAGTAACGTACGCTACGTTTGGTACGTAACGTACGTTATGTCATCAGGCGAGTCAGTCGGCTCATCAGAGAGGACTGCCGGTACATAAGCTAGCGTATGCTAGACTTCGTCGTTTACGTACGCTAACGGGCAGGCTTAGCGCACGTTACGTAGAGTACGTAGCGTACGCTAAGTAGTTCAGGCAGATTGCATTTTTAGAGCTTTCGGCCGTAGACCGGGTTGTTAGACATTCGTACGACATAAGATAAATTCTATATTATTTCTTTTGTTAAGGTTTGAGCTTGCTACGTTGATCGAAGGAGATGGCCTTCGAGTGTGTTGAGATCGTTGGAGTGATTTGTTCTTGCCATCTTTGAGGCAAGTATCGTATTTTAAGTTTATTGATATTGTATTGTTGATCGTGTGTACGATTTATTCGTGTTGTTGAACATGAGATTATATTCTTTGAGTTGGCATGATATTTACGTCGATGAACATGTTGATTTGCATATGTGTATGCATAATGGTATTGTTTGTGTTGTAAATGATCCGAGGGGATCATGAGGATCTATGCTGAGGGCGCTGGATCGAATGTCCACCATGCGTTGGTCCGACGGGATCATCATGGGGATCTATGCTGAGGGCGCTGGATCGTTGGACGGGTTTTCCACCATGCGTTGGTCCGACGGGATCATCATGGGGATCTACACCAAGGGCGTTGGATCGTTGTATTACCCTGTATTGTGTTGATGGAATCATGAGGATTCACATCATTGGTTTCCGATGACGGAAGTCTATTTTGTATGTTTTATAATGCATTTATGAAACTTGTATTGTGATACTTGTACTAGCATCGTTTTGCTAACCCCTTCGGGGGTGGACATTGTTTTGATGTTCAGGTAGCCGAGGAGCGGGGAGGCAACCACAGTACCGACATGACGATGAGATGGCTCAGTGATGTGGGTGATGTTTATTGTTATGGTGATTTGTCTTCTTGGTTCACTTTAGTACTCGAGTACGTGTGTTTTAATAATGTCATTTTCGATATGGTTGTATAAATTAACTCCATGGATCAGTTGAACCGGTTCTGTATTTTGAATTTCAGTGGTACTGTTGAATTATGTTTACATTTATTTTAATTAGCCTTGTAAATCCTTACTTAAAGGGTTTATGGCGCTGTAATTATTCCGAATATCTCGGGGTGTTACAAGAACAAAATATCCTCCTTACACACTTAGAACACATCCACTTGATCATTGGAGATTTAATGTCACTTGTGTATGATCATTGGAGTGGAGAAACATATTGATTTAGCAAACAAGCAACCGGAGCCGAATTCTACTTGTTGTCTCGGTGTTTTTATTCATCTTAAGGTATGTTACACTACTTTCAACCTTGAATTCGTGTTCTTAAGGATATGAAGATTATGCTACCAAGATATTGAGTTTCATTGGTGATTTATCCAAACCACATCATGTTTAAGAGATTGAGATGATTATGCTTTAAGTACCTTGGTTAAGAACATCATAATTTGAATCTTGTTATGATGAACAAGTAGAGGAAGTTTCTGACATTGGTAATCCGAATCTAGAAGGTGTCTTCATAGTAATCACGGACTTGACTTTAATATCATTATTGTTAGACGAATCTAAGAGATTGATCATGGAGGGATTTATCTTGTAAAGATGGAGTGTTAATCAAACTACAAGATGATAGTTTTTGATTGATATAAAGGTATTGATATTGACCGTTAGGACTTTCGAACTACGCATGAAGAATTGTAATCGAAGTGGAATGTGGTTTTATGATGATATACGTATTCTCGAATTTGAAGTTGTTATCCGTAAGACCATTCATAAACCCTATGAGCATGATATGCTTGGAGATGACATGTATTAACACTGAAGATTTCATGAGTTTCATCACCATTTAGATCAAGTCTGCTGCCCAGTAGTGTACTGCTCTACACGTTTAGCGCGCGCTAAGCTATGTAGATTAGCATGCGCTATCGGGCATGCGTTAAGGTATGCTACGTTTGGTACGTAACGTACGTTAAGCCATCAAAGTAGTCAAGAGCTGATCGCTGAGGTACTGACCATGCATATTTAGCGTATGCTAGGCTTCGTTGTTTGCATGCGCTAACGAGCAGGCTTAACGCACTCTACGTAGAATACTTAGCGTAGGCTAAACAGTTCAGGCAGATTGCGTTTTATGAACTTTCGGCCGTAAATTGGATTGTTATACATTCGCATTTAACGTGAGATGAATTCTTTATTATTTCTTTTGTTAAGGTTCGAGCTTGCTACATGATTGATCGAAGGAGCGACCTTCGAGTGTTTCGTTTTACGTGCAAGTATTGTTCTTATCTTCGAATCGAGGCAAGTACCTTAATTGTTTTATGTATTGATGTTACACATATTGTTGTACATGTATGTCGTTGTTGTATTTCCACCACGTGTTGGTCCGTCGGGATCATCTTGGGATCTATGCTAGCGCATACCGGATCATCGACGGGTTTTTTCCACCACGTGTTGGTCCGACGGGATCATCTTGGGGTCTAGGCAGTGAATGCTGGATCATTGGTATTACCATGTGTATGTTGTGATATCATGTTGTGATTATCATGTGTTTATTATTATTATTATTATTATTATTATTATTATTATTATTATTATTATTCCTACTGAGATGTTGAATAATATGTTGTGGTATTTGTACTAGAATTGTTGTGCTAACCCCTTCGGGGGTGAACATTTTGTTTATGTTCAGGATCTAGGAGAGCGGGGAAACAACCACTGGAGTTGCATGACGACGAGGGTGCAGAGTGATGTTCCGGACGAGTTTAATTGTCTGTGTTTGGTTATTTTTAATAAGTACTCGAGTACGTAGTCGTTTATGAATATTTGGATTGGGTGATGTATTAATACTTTTCCGTTGAACATTCGTACTTTCAGTATTGGTCAGAACTGTTGTACCTTATTTTTGTTATTTTCGTACTTTGGTATTTGTTAATGTCTTATTAGTTCTTTAGCCTTGTAAATTCTTATGTAAAGGATTTACGGCGCTGTAATATCCCTGAATGTATCGAGGGTGTTACAGCCGCGACCTGGCTTCATCGTGCCGTGGCTCTTGGGGTATATGTGCCGCGGCTCAGCACAAAAGTGCCGCGGCACAGAGTACAGAAAGATAGCCGAAACTTTGGACTTGTGTGTGTCGCGGCCCGCTATGTATGTGCCGCGGCCCTAAGCTTAAATTTTTGCCCTGGAGAGTTCCTGCATAGAATTTTCACATGAACACACCTAGAACATGAGGGAGAAGTATATCAAAGCAAAAACGCCAAAAAATAGACTCCAAAGATGAAGAAAAATAGCGACAAAAAAATTAAAATCTATACTAATACTCGGGTTGCCTCCCGAGAAGTGCTAAGTTTATAGTCTTCAAATGACCTTTTAAGATCAATTTGCTTTTCGCACACACCAATCGACTCCACCCGCCTATCGAACCGTTAATCTGTTTTTTTAAATTTTTTACCATTTGTTTTTAACAGTTCAATTTTTGGTTTGGACATCCAACGTTCTTTGCGAAAAGATTTGAATAAAAGTAACTTTCCAAAACACCCAAATTGCACTAGGCTTGGCATCTGTTTTACTTCTGGCTAAGTTTTCTGTTCCACGAATGAATTTCTGACGGCATGAGAATTTTTTGATGGTGAGTGAACGGCTGATGAAGACGACATGTCCAAATTCCTAATATATGCGACTTGTTCTACATTTTTCTCAGATATTGGAGCAACTACAACAGATTTTGAACATTTTGACTGACGAGCTTCCCGGTGTGTGTCTTTCGCAAACATATCTAAGCTTTCAATTTGAGAACCCTTCTCGACATTGCTTGGACACGGGAGAGATCGAAACACTTTGAATGTGACTTGCTCATCTTGAACCCAAAGCATAAATTCACCCTCCTGAACATCAATAAGAGTTCTACTAGTGTCCAAAAACGGCCTACCCAAAATAGTCGGAATTTCATGATCCTCTTCCATATCAAGCACAATAAAATCAGTGGGGAAAATGAATTTATCCACCCTGACCGGGACATCTTCTATTACCCCTCTCGGATATTTGATGGATCTATCGGCTAGTTGCAGAGAGACCGTAGTAGGCTTGGCCTCCCCAATTCCTAGTTTCTTGAACACAGAAAGAGGCATAAGATTTATACTGGCGCCGAGATCACATAACACTCAATCAAAAAGACAAGTTTCCTATAGTGCACGGTGTAGTGAAGCTTCCTGGATCATTCAATTTAGGCGGGAGATTTTTCTGCAAGATAGCGCTGCACTCTTCAGTCAGTGCCACTATTTCATATTCTTCGAGCTTCATTTTTTAGATAATATCTCCTTCATAAACTTCACATAGCTCGGCATTTGTTCCAAAGCGTCGGCAAATGGGATATTGATATGTAGTTTCTTGAAGACGTCAAGAAACTTGGAGAATTGCTTGTCTAACTTTTGCTTTTGCAACCGCTGTGGAAACGGGACTGGTGGCACATAGGCTATTGGATTATCTGGAAACAATTTCAAGTTTTTAGAAATTTGTGATTCTCCTAATGCCGAATTTTTCTTCTCCTCATCTTCACCTCTCACTTTGTTTTTCCCGGGTTGCTCACACACTTCCCTCCCACTTCTCAAGCCAATGGCATTAATACTCTCTCTAGGGTTCGTCTTAGTTGTACTTGGCAAGGTGCCCTGAGGTTGGGCTGTTAACAAATTTTCTATTTGACCCATTTGGACTTCCAAATTGCGAATAGAAGCGGAATGATTCTGTAGAGTAGTTTCATTGCGGGTCATGAATTGACTCGTGTTAGCCGCCAATTGAGCAAGAGCATCTTCCAAAGAGACTTTCTGTGGTTAAGGGGGCTGTTGTGGGGGTTGAGTGGCTTGAGCTTGTGGAGGATTGTTCAATGCTTGCCCGTTCCTCCATGAAAAATTTGGATGATTCCGCCACCCTCTGTTGTAAGTGTTAGAATACGGATTATTCTGTCGATTTCCATTCCCCACAAATTTAGCTTGTTCTATCTGAGATTGCTCAAAAGGATTCCCGACTTGGCATTCAACACTAGGATGAGACCCGTTGCACCAATTACATGATTCCGTGGTAACGGTAGAAGGAGCGTGTGATAAAACTTGAAGTTGTTGAGTCAAGGCCGCAACTTGGGCCGATAGTGTAGATATTGGATCATTGTCGGAAACTCCCATAACTCGTTTCAGATTCAGACGCTCAGAAGGCCACTGATATGCATTTGCCGCCATATCTTCCAATAAAGAATGAGCTTCAGCCATCGTCTTGCCCATTAATGCTCCTCCAGCGGCTGCATCAACAAGAGTGCGTGTAGAATCACTGTCCGTTATAGAATGTCTGAATTTGTAGCCAATCCGGTAGACCATGATGTGGGCATCTCCTTAGCAAATTCTTGTATCGCTCCCAAGCTTCATGAAGCGATTCCATCTCAAATTGCCCGAAGGTCGTTATTTTATTCCGAAGTCTCGCTGTCTTCACCGGCGGAAAGAACTTAGCCATAAAGGTTTGTGCTAATTCCACCCAAGTCGTGATAGAGCCCGGCGGGAGTGAATTCAGCTAAAACTTGGCTTTATCCCTCAAAGAGAATGGAAAAGCCGAGACGAATGGCGCCATCGTAAACTCCATTATTCTTGAATGTATCGCATATCTCTAGAAAGGATGCAATATGAGCATTAGGATCATCGTCACGCTCAAAATTAGCTCGCTTGCACCATTTAGATGATAGCTGGCTTGATCTCGAAATTGTTCGCTTGAATGGTTCGACGTTGAATCCCCGAAAAATTTGCGTTGATTGGTGGTAGTGCATAATCACGGAGTGCCAATGCCGGTTGAGCTTGCTGAATGGGATTGTCGATCCCTTGGTTTCCGGTGTTGTCAGCCATGGTAATCGTAGTTGACAACTCACGCCTTTCCTTCCTGTTTTTCCGTAAGGTGCGCTCGAGTTCAGTATCCAAAGGGAGTAGACCTTCATCACCAAATTTTCTCATGCACTAAACGAAACTCCTGAAAGAAAAACTAAAAACAGATTCACACAAAAATAAAATAATGTTCAAATTAAGACTAAAAATACTCAAATTGATATTAGTAAAAACAATCAGTCCCCGGCAACGGCGCCAAAAACTTGTTACGTAATTTAGTGAACGCAAGTGCACGTTGTCGTAATCAAGTAATAAAGTGATAAGAAAGATATTGTTCCCTCGAGGACTGACGTACTAATTACCAATTTATTTGTATTCTAGTTTTATTTGAACGATCGAATTTGGTGGCGGAAGAATTATTAAAAACTAAATAATGCGATAAACTAAAACAACTAATAACGTCAATAGTCCGATAAAAGATGATCAAATAAGAGAAGAATCTAGGATTGAGAATCAGCCTCGATTAATCCGAAATAATATTGATTAATATAATTTATGTAATTTCCCAATTTATTGACAGCGAAGATTTCTAATAAAATCTAATGCCTCTCTCGAGCACAATAGATTTTTCTAAGGTGAATAAATCACTCTATTCCTAGGTGAGTTAATTCAACAATAGCCAAAAAGTCTAAAATCTTCAAACAAGCTACGTAATTCTTGTGAGTATATTCCTATCCCACAAAACAAAACGGTTCTCACCAATTTTTCCTACTAACCCTCCTCTCCCGATTCAAGTTGCGTAATTACAACAATTCAATCATAGGCCACATAATTGAACGTATTAAGAACAATTGGGAAAACTCAATAGAAAAGGAAAATATATAAATAATGTAAAATCAAGAGTTAATCCGTCAAAATCTCGATTTCATCACAATCCTAGAAAAAGGGGTCTATCCCGACATGCTAGAAAACAATATACAAATATTCAAGGTCAACATAAGAAAGAAAAATCAAACACAATTGAAGACTGGCTTCTTCCGTTCTCTGGCCTTGCTTCCTGCTGCTAGGTATTTTCTCCTCCTCTTCGATGATGAATTTTTATGACCTTCAATGCTCTTTTATAACCTTCATTCATCTCCAAAATGCGTCCGGGAATTAGGTCGAAGACAGCCTCCAAAACAGCAAAAAATCGCGCGGTCAGCTTATCAATACCACGCCACGGGCCGCGGCCCGGATTTCGTGTGCCGCGTCTCCGCTTTAATGCCGCAGTTCGGGCGCATAATTTTTAATCGTCGCGCTCGTAATGAGTGTGCCGCGCCCTCGGCATGCTTTGTACCGATGTGCTTCTGGGTGTGTCTGTGCCGCGGCTCTGGCTCGATGTGACGCAGCCCTTGACCAAGAAATGTCGTTTTGGCCCGTTTTTCTTCGTTTAAGCTTCTGGACTCTAATTTCCTACAAAACATATAAATATAATGCATTAAAAGCTCATTTATGCAGATTTAAACACAAAATAGAGATAAAATAATGATAATTAAGCGCACAAAAATACATCTAACAATACACATGAAGGGGGTATAATATTTAAACAATAAAAAACTTTGGGTCAAAAATACTTACAACCGGTCCTACTGATTCGGTGGAGGGAAGTGGCCTTTTTGTACATGCCATTCGTGCATTTGTCGTAATAAGGTCAGCATCTCGTCTTGTTTCTATCGGGTCTCATCTTGTTTCTCGCCGCATCTCCTCCTGAAGCCTTAAATTCCGCTCTAAGTGTTGAACGGGATGTGGCATGTCTTGATTCGGCCTGTCTCGATGACCCGGGCCGATCCCTCTCTCTTTCTTCTACCTCTTCCTCATTGTCCGGACCTCTCTCATAAGCATCCTCTTCCTCCATTCTCTTTGCTCTGTCTTCTTCTTGCATTCTCTCAGCTCTGTCCTCATTTTCTGTACGCCGAGGTCGAACATTACGAGCATAGTGGCTATCACCAGGGGAGACCAATCCAGCTGCTATCCAGGCTAATTTGTGTGCGTCCGTGGCCATTTGTAAGTTTCCTAAATCCCGAATACTATCAATCATCGTCAGAGGTGCATTCGGGAGGAAATGATCACTATCATTTTGGAGGAATATTGTACGCGAGTCGTAGTACAGGATGTTCAATTTCATCACTGATAAAGATAGAAGCATATTTCCTGGAAGTGGAGTTCGGTTGTCCAGTGATATATCATAATGAAGTGCGATAGGGGTAATCAAACTCCTATCTAAATCTCCCCTCTCGATTTCGTAGCAACATCCTCAAAATGATCCATTACTATAGTCCCGGTTGCTGGATCCGTCCCATCGAGCATGTGAGTTAGAACGTATAACTATCGCTAGGTGATCGGCCCTGTTTCTTTTTGCCCAAAAATAGTGCTCGCAATCACTTTGTGAAGATATCAGAGTATTGGATTGCGAATAGAGGATCCTTTGGCCGACTTTGGGATATAAGGACGCGCCTTGCTTCCCGGATATTCCACCATAGCTCGCCAGTAAGTTTCACACTCGAACCTATTTATTCGGTATTGTCCATACCTTCGTGTGTCATATATAACCTCTAATTCCCCTGGAGATAGCTTCTCGTTCTCATTGTTCAGGCGAAATTCTAAAGCGATTGGCTCATGAGTGATCGGATCTCTTTTAACCGTTAGCGTGCTTAGGAATTCCAGAGTGAGGCATCTGTAGGTGGGCCAATGTTGTGTCATCATCCACTTCCACTGTATCCTTTCTAGCAGCTTCACGCCGTCTTTATACCCATGGCTGTCATGCATTCATCGTCGGGTATCTAGTTGGAAGCATTTGTTTCTGCCCCAACATCTCCCATCGCGCTTGTCGGCTCTCCGGGAGGTCAATTCCGTACATTTCGGTGTCTCGATAGCCTCTTGGGCTGGCATTCTTGCCGGTTGCTCTATTTCAGTTGTCGGTCTCCCTCGTCCTCTTTGAGCAGTGCCACATCCTTGTTGGGCATTACCGCGTCCCCGACCTCTAGCCATTTTCCTATAAGAATTTAAAAATTATCATTTATTTCAAACAAAACATCATGGGTCAATACAACGATATTGTCTCCCCCAAACTTATAACCAAATACACATTTACCCCAAAATTCTATCCAAAATACCCACAAGTATAATTTAAAATACCAAACTATTTGAAAAATGAGTTCCATCATATACAACTCCCTTTCATAACAAGAATTTTCAACATTTTGAATCCAATCACCAAACACATCATACTTCATGAAAAATCCCCAAAAAATTCAATTCATGAACCCTAGATTAATCAATAATTCACAATCCAAACAATCTTAGGATAATCATAAACAAGACTTAATCATTCTGAATTGAAAAACATACCTCAAATTCGGAGTAAAATGATGAAAAAAATTGAAAAATTTCGCGAGCAAGGGAGGGAGATTTCGTCCGATTTCTAATATTTTAAAGCTCTTAGATTGTGGAATAATGATAAGAATCTTGTTCTTATGCTTGATTTAGCACAATTTTTCCTTGATTTTGATGATTTATAGGGAATTCGGTGTTAGGATTATCGGAATGGGGGAGGAAAATTATTTGGGGAAGAAGATGAAGTGAGACACGGCCGAGTTTCATTTTTATACCCCCGATCGACACGGCCCGTGTCACATGACACGACCCATGTCATACCTGTTCATATTTCTCTCAAACCATCTGTCCATCAGACCCGACCATGTCAATCGACACGGCCTGTGTCGTACCTACGCGGAGAATGAAAAACATCTGCCACCCAAACCCGACCGTGTCAGATGACATAGCCCGTGCCGTGCATGCCCAGAAAGAGCAAAAGGCCTGTATGCCAAACCCGACCATGTCGAATGACATGGCCTGTGTCGCACCTGCTTGAAAAATGAAAAAGAACACTGCCTGCCTGACCCGACCGTGTCATACAAGCCTGGAAAGTGCGTTTGTTTCTCCGGTTCTTTTTCCTGCGAATTGAACACCTACAGTTGAATCGGTCAGTTCCTCATCAATGAAAAATAAAAATAAAATGCGAATAAGAACAAAACTAAAAAGAACTATTGGGTTGCCTCCCAATTAGCGCTATGTTTAATGTCTTCAGACGGACGCCTGCAACAAGAAGTTCTATGGCTCGATTAAAATTATCACGGACACGGCTTCCTTTTGATTTGGATGATGGTAGTGTTTGACTCATTGTCTGATAACTTTAAATAGCTCACCATCTCTGCTCATGAGCTCGACTACTCCGGGTGGAAGTACTTTCTTGATCACGAATGGCCCTGACCATCTTGATTTTAATTTTCCGGGAAACAATTTTAATCTTGAATTGTAGAGAAGTACTTATTGTCCCGGCACAAATTCACGCTTTACGATCATATTGTCGTGCCATCTTTTAGATCTCTCTTTGTAGATTCGAGAGTTTTCGTAGCATTCATCCCGAAATTCTTCCGACTCATTCAGCTCTAACAATCTTTTCTTTCCAGCGGCCTCAAAATCCATATTTATTCTTTTTACTGCCCACATCGCCTTATGCTCCAACTCTAGAGGTAGATGACATGATTTCCCAAATATGAGTTGATAGGGAGATGTTACCAAAGGTGTTTTATAGGCCATGCGATAAGCCTAAAATACATCATCAAGCTTGGACGACCAATCTTTCCGAGATGTACTCACCGTCTTTTCCAAGATTAGTTTAATTTCTTTGTTAGCTGCTTCGGCTTGTCCATTTGCTTTTGGATGATAGGCCAATGATTTCTTTGATCGGACCCCATATTTTTGAGAAGTTTATCCATGATTTTGTTTACAAAGTATGATCCCCGATCACTGATTAACGCTCTTGGGGTTCCAAACCGGCAAAAAATATTCTTCTTTAAAAACTTCATCACCACATGTGCGTCATTTGTTAGGGAAGAAATTGCCTCGACCCATCGAGATACATACTCGACTGCTAGCAGAATATACTTATTCCCAAATGATGAGGAAAATGGACCCATGAAGTCAATGCCCCAGACGTCGAAAAGTTTAACCTCAATTACGTTGGTCATGGGCATCTCATGACGCCTTGAAATATTCCCCACACGTTGGCATCTATCGCATTGTTGAATGAAGAGATAGCAATCTTTGTATAACGTAGGCCAATAAAATCCGCTTTGCAGCAATCCGTGTTGCTCCAAAGTGTCCTCCGGTTGGTGAAGAATGACATTGTTGAAGAATTTCC
This sequence comes from Orobanche coerulescens, assembly GCA_033398695.1. Classification (NCBI taxonomy): domain Eukaryota; kingdom Viridiplantae; phylum Streptophyta; class Magnoliopsida; order Lamiales; family Orobanchaceae; genus Orobanche; species Orobanche coerulescens. Next base: position 148,994,310 of record CM065802.1, read on the forward strand.
TCCCATTCCTCTTGCGGCACACACCTCCTCACTATCATGTCCGCACATCTATTGAAAAGTAGTGGATCATCTCACATATAGAACTTGATATCATGGAGGAATTTCTTCTTTTGATAATGAGATAAGTCCGGAGGTAGTACACCTGCAACCAAAAAATTAACCATTTCAGCATACCAAGGAAATTTAGCTTCTATCATAAAAAGCCGCTCGTGCGGAAACTCTTCTTTAATCCCTTCAATGGCTCCTTCTCCTTCTTGTATTCAAGGCGAGATAAGTGGTCAACCACCACATTCTCACAACCCTTCATATCTCGAACTTCCACGTCAAACTCTTGCAAAAGAAGAATCCATCGAATCAAGTGAGGTTTGAAATCTTTCTTTTCGAACAAGTACTTGATAGCTGCGTGGTCGGTATGTACTATCGTCTTTGTTCCAATTAAGTATGATCGGAACTTATCAAAAGCAAATACCATGGCAAGCATTTCTTTCTCCGTTGTTGTGTAATTTTTCTGGACTCCGTCTAATGTTTTGCTTGCATAGTAAATAGCTCGAAAGAGTTTCTCCCAACGTTATCCCAACACAGCTCCAACCGCATAATCACTTGCATCGCACATGATCTCAAAAGGTTGAGACCAATCCGGTACTACGAGGATAGGAGCACTCTCTAATGCCTTCTTTAGAGTTTCAAATGCCTACAAACACTCATTAGAAAGAATGAAATCAGTATCTTTTTCTAATAATTTACTCAAAGGTTTAGTGGTTTTTGAAAAATCTTTTATGAACCTCCTATAAAAACCAGCGTGACCAAGAAAACTCCTAATAGCCTTTTCATTATTCGGAGGGGGAAGTTTCTCAATGGCGACAATCTTCGATCTATCAACCTCTAATCCTACAGGGACACTCTATGGCTTAGGACAATCCCTTCTTGCACCATAAAGTGGCATTTCTCCCAATTTAGCACAAGATTAGTATCTTCACAGCGCTGCAAAACTAAAGTGATATTATGCAAGCAATGATCAAATGAATTTCCAAACACCGAAAAATCATCCATGAATACTTCCATTATATTTTTGATCAAACCATGGAAGATAGCCATCATGCAACGTTGAAAAGTGGCTGGGGCATTACATAAGCCAAACGGCATCCTACGATATGCATAAATTCCATAAGGACATGTAAAAGCCATTTTTTCCTGATCTTCCGACATTATGTAAATTTTATTATATCCTGTATAGCCATCAAGAAAACAGAAATATTCATGCCCCGCCAATCTATCAAGCATTTGATCAATGAAGGGGAGAGGAAATTGGTCTTTGCGAGTAGCTGCATTCAAAGCCCTGTAATCTATACACACTCGCCATCCCGTAACTACCCTCATAGCAATTAATTCATCTTTCTCATCTTTAATCACGGTCATCCCCCATTTTTTAGACACAGCTTGCGTAGGACTCACCCACTCACTATCAGAAATTGGATATATCATTCCAAAGATCTCAATGCTTGAGCACTTCCCTTTTTACCACTTCTTTCATTATAGGATTAAGTCTTCGTTGATTTTGCACTTTAGGTTTATAATTTTCTTCAAGCAAAATCCTATGCATGCATATTTAAGGGCTAATTCCCTTCAAGTTTGAGATAGACCATCCTATAGCCGACTTATGAGCTCTCAACACACAGCAATTTATCTAATTGAGTAGAGGTAAGGGAAGAGGATACAATTACCGGATTTGTATTATTACCATCTAGAAATGCACACTTGAGGTGTTTTGGAAGGGTTTTAAGGTCCAATCTTGGTTGTGATACACCTGACTGAGATGAAACGGGACTTAAATTTTGGACTGTGTCAGTTGACAAGGTCGAGTCGCCCGTTAGCTTGATTTCAGCAACTACTGCATGCTCCTCTTGTTCTGTTTCTTTGTTAAAATCATCGAATTTATTAATTTTCGGTTCTTCCTATAGGTAATTCAATTCACAAACATAATCAAACAAGTCAGAATCATCAAACTCCAAGGTTGAGTCACTAGAAAAGCATGAGTTCGCAAGAGGAAACTCTAACGGATCTGAAGATAATGAGTGTAAGACTTTTTTCTTTCCATACAAACTTATACTATCAATAACATTGCAATATTCCATATCATCATGAAATTTCATAGCTTTAAATATGGAAAATAGAACATGCTCATTGTTAACACGTAGTATTAATTCTCCCCTTTCGACATCAATAAGAGCCTTTCTCATTGCTAAAAACAGACGTCCAAGGATAAATGCTAGATATTCATCTTCTTCCATGTTGAGAACGACGAAATCCGCTGGAAATATAAATTTGTCGACCTTTACGAGCACGTCTTCAACAATCCCCTTGGGGTGTGTTATGGATCGGTCCGCCAATTGTAACATCATCGTTGTGGCTTTCATTTCCCCGACTCCTAATTTCCTGAAAATAGATAAAGGCATAAGGTTAATTGAAGCACCTAAATCACACAATGCTTTATCGAATGAAACTTTTCCAATGGTGCATCGAACGGTAAAGCATCCAGGGTCCTTAAGCTTTTGAGGTAATTTGTGTTGGATAATAGCGCTACATTCTTCGGTTAGTTTAACCATCTCATGCTCTTCCATCCTTCTTTTTCTTGACATCACATCCTTCAAGAATTTTTCATAATTAGGCATTTGTTCCAAAGCGTCTGTAAAAGGAATATTGATATTAATTTTCTTGAAGATATCTAAAAATTTTGCAAATTGTGCATAGCTTTTTCTTTTTAAAACGTTGAGGAAAAGGGAGAGGAACTTTAAAATTAGAAGTAGAGTTAGAAGATATTTTAGGCTTCTCATCCCCCTTAGATGTGTCATGCTCCACTTCTTCATCTACATTTTTGATTTGATCCTCTTTGGCTCCCTCACTTTGTTGGACCGTTGGCATTTTTGGCCCTTCATGATTCGTTCCACTTCTTAAGGTGATAGCTTGACAAGATTCTTTTGGATTTACTTCGGTATTGCTCGGAAATTGTCCCCGGTGATGTTGACTTCCGACAACTTTAGCCAATTTTCCAATTTGAGTTTCGAGATTTTTCATTTGAGCTCCCATGGTGGTAGCTAATTGAGCAACATGGACTTCGATTTTATCTGATTTTTCCTCATCTCGACTAAATCGACTTTTTGTTTCCATCATAAAGGTAGCTAAAATATTCTAGAGATTTGACGTTGGCTTTGCTTCTTCAATTATTTCACCATTTGACACTTTGAATCTGGCCGGTGGTTGTAAGGCATTCTTTGGATTAGCATAGCTAAAATTTTCTTGATTTCTATTGGAGGGATGGTAGAAACCCGACGGTGGATTATTCCGGAAATTGTTGTAATTTCGATTATTAATGTAATGAGCCTCCTCCAATGGGTCGGACGGTAGTGAACTTCCTTGATGAGCTATTTTCGAATCACCTCCTTTTGTTACGTCCCCCAACTGAGTAGTTAACATTGTCATTTGCACGGTTAGTGCCTTGATAGGGTCCGAATCGGATATCTCAGCCACCCTTCTAACATTTTCTCTTTCCATCGGCCATTGATAACTATTCATAGCCATTTCTTCTATTAATCCATATGATTCTTCAGCGCTTCTTTCTAGCAATGCCCCTCCCGCGGAAGCATCAATAAAATTCCTTGTTTCTCCCTTAAGACCATTGTAGAAGAAACACTTTTGTTGGTCTTCTGGGAAACCATGTCGAGGACATCACCTTAGTAGATCTTTGAAACGTTCCCATGCTTCATATAACGGTTCGGATTCCAGTTGATGAAATTGAGTAAGTCTTGTAAGGTGGGAAAATTTTGAACAAAATTTTTTCGCTCAAATCCTCCCATGTCCTTATACTTCCCGGAGCTAAATTCCCAAGCCAGTTTCTCGCTTTCTCTCTCAAAGAGAATGGAAACAATCGTAAGCGTATTGCATCATCCGAGACCCCATTCATTTTGATAGTATCACATATTTTCATGAAATGTGTGAGATGGGCATGTGGATCCTCGACAGCAAATCCTCCAAATTGATTTTGTTGAACCATTGAAATTAAGGCAGGCTTCAACTCGAAATTCAGAGCGTTGATTGGAACATAAGTGATTCATCCAAAGTTTCGGTCAAGCTTTGGTCGGAATCCATCCCGAATTGATTGCATCCTAGTTGTTGGATTTTCAATCCTTCCCCCCTCATTGTCCTGGATTATTGCATTCTCGTTCGTGTTATTCATCCCCGTGTTGTCTCCTGCTCTCTCCATGTCTTCAAAAAGATCCCTTCTTAGTTTCCTTAAGGTAGCACTTGTTCTTCGGGAGAATGCTTCAACTTCCGGGATGAAAGTTTCTAAAGGCACTCGACATGAACGGGTGTTCATGCACTCCTTGAGTAGGATTTAAATGTGCACAACATGAGTTAATTAAAAAAAATAATAAAATGTCTAAAGTAAGACTAGAAACACTTATCATAATATCAAAACTAATAAAAATAAATTAGTCCCCGGCAACAGTGCCAAAAACTTGTTCGCTATATTTTTAAACAGTCCGCAAGTATACAGAGTAAATGTAGGATTAAATAACATCATAGGTTATCACCGATTTCTCAATCTCGTAATTAACTATGTCAAATACTCGAAACCTATTAATGCCCTCTTCTCTCGAATTATGAGCAATTAAGTTAAACATGTAAAAACATTGATCAAGTGTTCTAACATGAATTAAAACCAAGCATTTGATAAAGAAATCACACTAGATATATATAATCATCAATCCCTCAAAAACATCATGAATCAACGTACTCCCATGCCCGGAATCTAACAAGTTTAGCCGGACATGGTAGTGAAAGAAAGATTAATAATCATCATGTTCATCATGTTCATGCTAAACAAAACAGCAAAATTAGTAAACGATAGGAAGAAGATAAAGCTCGGATGGTGTCTTGAGTCGTCTCGATTCACGCCTTCAAGTGTTCGTGATGTGTTATTCCTTGCACTTCCTTCAAAATCTCTTTCTTTTGGTAAGTTCTCTCTCAAATCTTATGTTTTTCTCTCTCTCCAACTCCCCAAATCTCAGTATATCTTTCTAAGTCCATTCTAGAGCCTTTTTATCAACCCCAAAACCAAAAAATCTTGTTCAAACCGTGTACAAACTTCAACAAAGTTGTTTGACTCAGAAAAGTGACATGGCCCGTGTCAAATGATACGGCCCATGTCATAGTATTCTAGAATTTGCAAATGGTTCTGGACAAGCAACCCGACCGTGTTATATGGCACGGTCGAGCCAGTGACATGGCCCATGTCAGATGACATGGCCGAGTCCATGTTGATCCGTTTTGACTCCGTTTTTTCTTCTTTTTCAGCTCAATCTCTCGTTTCCGCATTGCTTGATATGTATTGGGGATTGAGACTTCGCTCTTACTTGATAATGTCCTTAAAACACCTATAAAATCAAATAAAACATACCCAAGCGTGATCGAGTCCAACAAACACAATATGAGCACAAACGACACAATTCTACACATTTTAGGATCTTAAAATCCAGAAAAACCTTATAAAAATATGTGTAAAAATGAGTGTTACTAGCAAAATAAACGGTACAACAATGATAATACGAGATGCTCACAAACCAAGGTAAGAACCGAGCATTCGTGAAACACTATGCCACGGAATACGATCAATACCTGCTCAACAGGTTAGTACACAAGTGCCCAATGGCGAATCATCACTATAGAACACAACAACGAATTACCCGAAGGTAAACCAAACCAAAGCTGAAATAGATACAAACCACAATGCCCGAAGGCTCCAACGGAAACACCAATACATCACACATGGCCTAAAAGCCCTCAGCCGAAGCTGCAAAATGTCACAATGGCCTGAAAGCCACTCAGTCAAATCTGAAAATCATCACAATGACCTAAAGCCAAACAGCTCGAAGCTATATCACATGAGGGGCCGAAGCCACACAACACGAAGTTGTGGCACAATGAGGGGTCGAAGCCACACAGCACGAAGCTGTATCATAATGAGGGGCCGAAGCCACACAGCACGAAGCTGTATCGCAATAAGGGGCCGAAGCCACACAACACGAAGCTGTATCACAATGAGGGGCCTAAGCCACACAGCATGAAGCCATATCACAATGAGCGCTCGAAGCCACACATCACGAAGCTGTATCACATGAGGGCCGAAGCTACACAGCACAAATATGTATCACAATGAGAGGCCGAAGCCACACAGCACGAAGTTGTATCACAATGAGGGGCTGAAGCCAAACAACACGAAGCTGTATCACAACGAGGTCATCCAATGACCGTGACCTGCTGAATTGCAGGTGTTGGGAAACCAACCGCGAAGGTTCAAGCCCCAGACTTACCCATAATAAGATCACCCAATGGCCGTGACCTACTAAACTGTAGGTGTTGGGAAACCAACCGCGAAGGTTCAAGCCCCAAACTTACCCATCGAGCACTAGCCGAGACTAGCCTCCAAACACAAACAATCACAAATGGCAAAGATCACAAAATTATCGAATTTGGTAGAATGATAGTGTGCTGCCTTGAGTCGGCCAACACGACAACAATAACTCACGGATGGGCACCATCCTCGGCGGTCCCAATTCAATACCTCGATCGCTTTGGAATGACCAATCGATAACAACGACACAACAGATGGAAACCGTCCTCGAAAATCCCAATTCAATACCTCAATTGTCTCAGAATGACCAATCGATAACAACGACTCAACGGATGGGAAATCCTCGACAGTCCCAAATTCAATACCTCGATTGCCTTAGAACGGCCAATCGATAACAACAACGATAACAGATGCCGCGGCACTTTTAATCGGCCCCCGAAGGTAGAGATGATAATCGAATACGTCAATGCCTTCAATCGGCCAATACAACATCAATAGAAAAACACAGATATCAATAACAATGATCACAACAATATCTTAATGGAACATCAGTCAACAATAACCATCGATACATCGATACCGCGAACCGGCTATCGACAACACATTCATACATATATATGATAACATTAATCTCATTGACTAGTACAACTATAAAACTTGCCTTAATCCGAAGGCGATGAAATCCTCCAACGAACAACGAATGGCGTCCTCCGATGATCACAAGCACTCGAACAACCTTGAATGAAATACAGTTAATTCAATAATGTAATATCAATCGAGAATAACACAAAAGCTAACCTCGATTCAATCATGAATCGATCAAACCCCACGAACGAATATCATAGTCCTCAACTATGAATTCTAACATTCTCCAATCACCTCAATGATCAATTAACATGATCATTATGTTCTTAACACTTGTGAAAAATAATTCAACAAAGATTTATCAAGAACAACATCAAATAAATCATCCTATAATGATAATATCATCAATATTATCACTATCACCTCAAAAACATCATCAACACTACCAAGCTTATGATTCCACCAATATCAATCACCAATTCCTCAAGAATTTCAGATTAATCAATAAGATTATCTTAACCATTTTAAGATTATGATAATTATCCACATAACTCATCATAATCTTGCACTAAAATGATTATAATCTCTCAAGAACACAACCAACAACAATAATTAACTCAAAGCTATCTTAATCATCTAAAAATCTTAACATAACTATTCCTAGACATGATTAAAATCTCCAAGTATTCTTAAACATCAAGAATACAATCAACCTCAAGTGATAATCACCAAGTTCTTCACCATAAGTTCATAAAAACCATGAAGAATCAAACTATCCTCCAACAATCACTAGCTACACGAGGTAATCAACAACAACATCATCATAATCTCGAGTTAAACACAAGATTAGCTAACATACCTATAGAAGAATGAATAACAACCTTAAACCCTTCAAGAATCCACTCAATCTTCAAACTCCCGAGCTCCAATCCAAGTTATGAAGCTCCAAAACAAGTTGGAAGGGGTTAGGAATCACTAAGGGATGCAGAGGGATGATTTCTAGGGAGAGAAATCGAAAATGGATCATTAAGAAATGAAAGACGAAACATGTCTTTATAATCTGCACAGTTCATTATGGTCGCTATCCCATACGCATAACGTACGTTAATCCTCATTACGTACGCTCAGCCCTACGTAGCGTACGCTACGCCCGCGTAACTCACCGCCAAAATGGGACTCAGACATGCGGCGTTAGCGCTAAAAGACGTACGTAACAACCACAACATTACGTACATTAGCATCCATGCATAGCGTACATAATGATCATTGACGAAGCTGTCTCGAAAAGCCAAATATCCAGATCAAGCATGGCCCTACACGCCGAAAGTCGAATCTGATCTGATACCTATGTTACGTACGTAATCAACATGGTTTAACATACATAACCCTCCACATATATCGTAGGTAATGCTATACATGTAGCGTACGCTATGGCTAATATACTTAGCCAAAAATTAAAACTCACCAACATCCAGTCGGCAAATACAATACCAATGACAAGTAAAGATATTTTGATTCCGAAATATTCCAATACAATATACATTGTATCAGTCAAATACAACAACACTTATACAATACCAAATGAATACGTACAACACAACAGTAAAATGAAAAAAAATTATCCCCAGATATTACAAATGTCCTATATGGTTAGTGGCAAATAAGATCAAAAGTATTTGGCCAAAGCAACTGAGCTAGTTGTATTTGATATATGGGACCTCTGTGATCTTGATTTGCATTGGATAAATTAAATGCGGTCAAGTTAATTAAATAACTTATTGAATAATTTTCTCAATTCAAATATAGTTATTTCTTGAAGAAATTAATTATATCGTATTTGATATAATTAATTAATTTTAATTAATTTGTATAAATACACTGTGATGAATCATAGTTTATTTAACGGACTAAATATACGAGGGTTCGAAATACGGACTAGATGGTTGGACCATCTAGAAGAACCTTGCCCCCCATCCCTCACTTTGTCTTTGTCTCGCCTTAAATGGTGGAAGACTAAAGCATAAAGTTGGTCTTTATTCCACTTGTCAGGGAATATGATAATGAGGGGAGACTTTGAAATGGTGATTGGTGTGACTTGTGAACAAATAAAAACTCAACACTCCACTATTCATAAGTCACGGCCGAACACAAGTAAAAGGTAGAGAGAATTTCTTCTTCTTTGTTCTCAAAGTTGGTTTTGAGAAAGAAAGAGATATTTATATACACACCTAAGTGGTAAGATAAATATCAAGAAAAAAGCTTCCTTAATTTTCTCTTAGTCGTGTTGCAAGAGAATGGGAAAATAAAGTTTTACTCCATTTATATGTCCAACGCGTGAATTGTAGAGACGTCGACACTTTCAGTCTTGGATTTACAAAAGGCTTCACGGATTGGATTCACGCTCTCCATCATCAAATCAAAATTAAGAAGTTGGGTCTGCAAGGGTATGATTTTGAATATTATTTTTTATGAATTTTTTGTTTATACGGTCCTTGATCGATTCTCTTCAGGAGTTCAAGAGCACAATTTGTGTGATTTTATTTTCCGCTGCATATTTGTTTTGGCCTGAATCCCAACATTAACTGTGCAATTAACACTGGTTGCAGCGAAACCTCTGTTAAACGCTCCGCCTAATTGTTTAACGGCGGTTCCTAGCAATTGTTGTTATATTTCAGTTTTAACTATGATTTTTAACCTATGTTGTTATTTGTTATTTAACAGCAGTTTCTTTCAGCCGTTGTTGTATTGGAAAAAATATAACAGTGGTTTTTTTTACAACTTTTGTTAAAAAAAGAAAAAAAGTTCGGGAAATCCTATTTCCTAACCTGCTACAACCCAAATTCCAGTAAATTCAGCAACATACACTTGCAACCATAATTTTATCCAATTGAACAGTACAACAATTTTATTACATTCAACAGTAACAAATTTCATCAACCGACACCAAAATAGCAACATGAGATTTTACTAAAGTAGAAGTTTGAAAAACTTATGCTGCTACAACTGACAAAAGTATCATGTGTTGTGTGCAACTTCAAGATGATTTCTAACCTCCAAAAAAATATTGTGCCCATTAAGTTCGAATTTCAATACTAACATCATCGAGCATCTGCACATATAAAAATAATATCTCAAAAATACAAATAATAATTACATAGTATCACAACACCTGCATAATATACAAACTGAAATAACATGTTGCATAAGCAGTTAAATTACCCAATCGGAAGAGATTTAAACCTAAGTCATACTTTAAAATTTTAGATTAAGTTTAAATATATAATAATAATATCACATGCAGACATTACCAAGTGCTAAATGAACAAAATAGAACAAAAACACAATGCTGATAAGAATCAGAGAAAAAAATCAAAACCAACACTAAAGTGCAAACTTCTGAGAGGAAAAACTAAAATAAAACAACCCTAATTTAATACATAAACCCGGTATAAGGATAAATCCCGATCGTAAAACACAGCATATGGATCAACCCGGAATGCCAATATACCAACACATAATTGCAACACAAGACAGATGAAATGCATATTGATAGACATTCTCAACATCTCATCACAACAAAGAAGACATACATATAAATACACCCAACTAAAGATTCATTCTCGACAAAAACAACACGGAATAACCACACTCCCGATACATAAATTACACGTATTGCATATCATAAATTAAAAATCAAAAGGCCAATTAACTCAGTACCTCCATACAACCATCAGGTAATATGTGCTCAAACTATGGTCCACATCCAATACATCATATAATACCCACACTCCCAACTTTCGACTTGTTTTATTACACTAAAAAGTCATTTTGTAAAAGCAATTATATAAAAATATCAGTAAATATCTAAATGTAACTAAATTGTATTACTTACTTTGGGAATTATTCAACTAATCGCCTCATTTGATTTGCTTGTATGCATACCACCCATCATCTTAAATGAGGTCACGGTGTTGTTTGAAATATAACACTAGTTGAGATGACAATATACGATTTAACAAGTAAATATGCTACAAATTAAAGCTTACCGCTGGACTACGAGTTTAATGCAAGCGTCGGGCTTAGGGTGTATCGAGCAAAACCACATGACCATCCTTTGTGTAGGTATAATGACCAAAAGTTTCCAATGGTCACTGAATGAACAAACATTATACAAGCAAATATGCAAATAGCTCTAATTTAGCGTGATCACAAAAAAATCTAATTTTCTTGCAAATTTACAAATACCTTCATAAAAGTATATAATTTTATATCAAATACACATACACATTTGACACACTACATGTATATATATATATATATATATATATATATATATATATATATGTGTGTGTGTGTGTGTGTGTGTGTGTGTGTGTGTGCGTGTGTGCGTGCAAATATAGGATGAATTTTATAAATTTATACTTACTTATGATGGTAAGGTCCAAAGTATATCTGTTTCTTTGAATCACACATATGCTTAGTGATGTATCATGAGATCTCTTCTCCCTTATTTCCCATATTTTGTATGGATTGGGGATCAGTATATCCATACAGTTCCTCGTTCTTCATGCCCACATGCAGTTTAGATAGGTACTCATTTTGTTAAGCAAAAATATTTAATATTCAAAGCAAAATATGAATTTTGATAATTACATCAATATGCATGTAAAAAAATGACTTACAAAATCAAAAAATGTACAACTGATAAGCTAAGCCATGTAATGCTCTGAACATTCTCCAAAAGATCATTCTGATGTATGTACAATGAAGCATCACCAATACCATCAAAGATGGTCGTACCCCACGACACTTATAACGGGTCACCAAAAAGACTCGGTGCAACAACAAACAAATCTTTGATGATGTCATCTTTGTGCCTCGACCCGTCATTGTGAGGAGCCTATTTCTTAGGTCAGGTATATTAATGTCCAATTTAATATATAGGGACATAAAAAGCCAAATATTACTATTATTAGTAATTTTTTTTAAGTTTGAATGGAAAATATCGAGGAAATATCGGAAGAAAACAAACAATAAACAAATTTATCTACAAATTCAAAAAGAGAATAATTATAACAAAAATTATTCTGGAGGACACCAAATTTTATTTTCCATTCAAACAAACAATTGTACTCCTCATCTCTTAATATATAATTCTTTTTAATATTTGAAGAATACAAAGGAAACATGTACCTTGGTATAATTGGCAATGACAAGATTTTTTTAGCCATGCAATAAAGCCACCTAAAGCTTCCCCTCGGAACTTACCTCTTTAGTGGGCACAGGGACTTCGGCACAGGCATCTACAACCTCCTCAATCACTAGTTTAACCAAATGAGCAAGAAAAGAAGCACAATGTAGGGTAGAACCTCCCTGGTGAACTCTCCCGATAGCTACTAGACGGGGAGGACGCTCGTCCATATACTATCCAATCGATCACTGTCTCTAGTCGGGATCTCCTCTCCTGACGGACCAGAAGTGACATCGACACAACTTCCTTTGTGCTGACACGGGTAATATATTCTGTAACACCCCCAAGACGTTCAGGGCATATTACAGTGCCGTGGACCCAACCCTTTGGAATCCACCAGGCTAACGCACAAACTCGACATCATGACTGATAAACATCATCAACATACAAACAATTCCCCAATTTTAAGGCATTCAAAACAAATAGACCGAACCTGACAGTAACAAATAAATCTTTCCCAAAACCGGGACCACAACAATTACAAGTCCCAAAGAAGAAAGTACTCGAGTACTGAAACAAATGACATAATTAATAAAATTAAAAGACAAGACGCCAAACAAACAACCATTGAACAGAATCACCCTTGCCCATCATCCTCGTACTGTCCGCATGCTCGTTTGCCTCCAAGACCTGTACCTGAAATATAAAAGTATTTTCCCCATTTAAGGGGTTAGCGACAACAGCTAGTGAAAGTACAATCCATTTGAACTACCATTCTAATCAGATGAATTATGCACCATAACTCATTTTAGAAAACATTTATATTTCGGAGTATTACGGTGCACGAGCACAAAACATGGTTCTCCAACAAAACATTTCAAAGGTTAACCGTTGGTACGAGACTCACGGCCACCGCAGCCCGCAGGGGCCCCGTCGGACCATCCCTGTGTGGTTAACCCCAATTCACGATACACATACACACGGCCCTACGTATCCCCAGACGTCCCGTAAGACCATCCCTGGGTGAACATACGCATTCACATCCGCAACATACACGGGAAGCCATAAATCAAATAGTAGAATATGCATACCAATGTAAAGTACTTGCCTTTGAGACATCTTCGACGAGACGGAAATTAAACGACGACTAGGAATGACCCAGAGTGAACACGTCCGCTCCTAAACGAGAGATTAACACAGATCAGTCCTAAACTACATCAATAACCGAATGGAATACACCCACAACCCCGATTACCAACCATAACAATACACGTACAATCGATACGGGCGAGGGTTTTCACAAAACCTCCCTGAATCGACAACTCACATACCAAAACTGATGAAAACGGATTGGGAATCACTCAATAACAGTAATCAATATGAAATATCACAACATAACTGAACAACTCGAGTTTAAATAGACCAATCCAGAAAAACCCCAAAATTGACAAAGTTAGGGTTCTAAGCCAAAATACCTTGAATTCGGATGGAAATGATGGATTAGGATGATGGTAACTTCGTTCCGAGTAATACAATCGATAAATAAGGAACTCCACAGATAGCTCTCCACAAATCGCCCCAAGATCGCCAGAAATCACCCAAGGGATGAGAAGAGGTGAAAAATGACGAAAAAGGTACTGTTGCATCTTATTTATGCTAGGTATAGTTAGCGTGCGCTAATTATTGAAAATAATGCGCGCTAACGGGATCGCCAGTAGTCCAGTAGCTTATGTCTGGTGTTGTTAGCTTGTGCTACTACCGTTTAGTGCGCGCTATCTGCTAGTCATTAGTGTGCGCACGAAAGCTTAGCGCGCGCTACCTGTTAGTCAGAACCCAGAATTCGGAGTCCAGAACCTACTATCCAAAACACTGAATACATTAACGCACGCTATGACTAATAGTTAGCGTACGTTAACTATACACAAATAGCATACGTAATCAATCATAAATAGCATACGCTATTTATGCAGCAGTCCAGTAATGCTGAGTGCAGTTCACTGCTGAGGAAGGCACGAGACCGAACACGACTAAAGTTGGAATTCCAAGGCACATTTACTAAGTATTCGCATCGATGAATCTAAGCGCTAAAAGAAGGCACGATTCCGACCATGCGACGGCTCGGGATACAGAAATGGAAGTAAGTTCCCTAAACTTTAGAAAATTACAAAATGACCCAAAATATCCAAAAATCATGATACGACATCGGATTATGAATCCGAAACTCACAACACAAATAACTCATACAGATTCATGGGAACAAGGAAATAACGAAATCAAACGATTTTTACGAGAATCGAACACCATGCGACAAGATCATAACATAAATCATATGTTAGGAGTATGCCCTCGAATGCCACTCAGCGGATGTTGAGTGAGGGCATTGTACTTGTTATTATGTAAATCATTATCATAAGGCAATTGTTTGTTTCTTTATTTACCGGCAGTTACCGGCATTCCTAACTCGTAAATATATATATAGAAACTAGTCCGTGTATTTGGGAGCAAAACATTCCACTCCTTATTGGATAAAGGGGATCGGCACTGGAAAGGTTTATAGCTCAAATACTTAATCATTTGCAAGTCGATGAAACTTGACTGGGCGTTAAGTTTATGTGAAGACTTGTATGACGTGTTCTTTGATATGGAAAGTGCTTGTCGAACACTAATGGTTAGTGGGAGCACACGTTACAGGTATGCAAATTGGATTAGTATACTCGAACCGACTCACCCTCGATTCGTCACACGGATTTCATTCCGGGACAGTCAATGACGGAATCGAAAGGTTGTGATAGGTATTCGTGAACCTTAGACTTGAGGATTTGGTAGGGATGTGCTTGTGACGTAAAGATTTTCATTAGAGTTGTTCGACCCAGAAAACCGGAAGGTGGGGGTCAACCTCGACGTGCATCTTGACGGGCAGGTAGGAGGTCCTACTAAATACCAAGATAGAATTCTTTCTCCTGTTAGTGAACGGGTTATTTGTCCTATGCGGTTATTGGCAGATGAGATCATAAGTCTTTGGACAAAGCATTGGAGCTAGTTGTATTGGATACACGAGAGCTCGATGATCTCGATTTGCATTAACTCATGCATAGCGTCAAGTGAAGATAGGGTTTGACTGACCATGACCCTATAACTTGATCGGGACATTTGAAAGAAGGGTTTATTCGTATACTGGTATTCACGACAGAATGGTTCTTGAATGATCCCAATCATTCGTTCTCAGTTGGGATACAGTGTAGGCCGCCAGGCTGGGTAGGTGGTGCTACTACTCTTTGGTTCCTCCCATTGCTAACTGAGACGGACCTACCGAGTCGCGCTATAGGATTGACGATGGAATGAATCGAGCTTATTCTCTCATTATGTATATTATATATTGGATATCTAATTAATTGGGAAATTGGATGTCTCAATTGATTTATTGGATAAATTAATTTATGGACTAATGAATTAAATAAATTACTGGGTAATTAATTAATTCATGAATATAATTATTTCTTGAAAAAATCAATTATATTATTTTGTATTTGATATAATTAATTAATTAGATTAATTAATTGATATAAATACATCGGAATAAAATTGGATTTTATCTGTTTGGACTCATGGGAGTCCGATACGAACCGAACTCGTCCGATTTCTTTATGTTGGCTGCCCCCCTTTCACCTACCATCCACAGTCTTTGTTTCCATTTTTAAATGGAAGACAATAACTTTGTGGGCAATCTCTCATGTGTAATGAGTTGTGTCATGTGGGTTGAAGTATAATAATAGGTGAAGACTTACTCTAACACAATACTTGGTTGTTTCACCCGTGAAAAGAGAGTAGAGAGAGAAACATTTTTTCTCTAAGTCTTCATCTTTTTCATTTCATATCTTGAGTTCTTCTTGGAGAAAATTAAACACATATTGAGAGATTGTGAGTTATACACTTGGAGTGTTATAATCACATTTTCGATTAGCTCCTATATACTTGTTGTAGTTGTATCCTTAGAGGATGAGGTATAGTCGTTCCGGTCGTTTCTCCGATGTGGCAAGTAGAGACGCGGTACTTTTGTCGTTGGATCATCCAAGAGCTTGGAGCGGATTGGAATCGTAGGGAGATCGCCTAAAGCTTGGGGAAACGCTTTCTCGTATATCACCATTTAATTAGTGGACTACGAGGGTATGATTTCTTATCTTCCTTGTTTTCGTTTTTATATTCGTATATACATAGCTCGATCGATCCTCGTAGGGATTCAGATCGAATTAATTTTCATTTTACCGCTTCTACTGGGCCTTCGTTTTTGGCACCGAATCCCAACAGTGGTATCGGAGCGTAGGTCTTACGATCGTATATACGATATTTGGCATTTGGAATGATTGATTGGATGGTGTATCCTTTGGAATCATAATCGTATTAATCGTTGATTTTCTATTTTTCATCTAAAAATTATTTTTCATGATTTTATGTTACAATATAAATCTATTTTTCTTTTGAAAAACTTATTTAATATGTAATATAAAGATCAAAAAAATAATATTTTTAGAATCGGGGCGAAAAAATGAGCCGAAAACGTAAACGGACCCATGAGCTTGGAGCTGGCCGGGCGCTGCCTCGTGGTCCCAAGCAGCGGATCACGATCCGGCCTCGCCCACTCGCTGAATCCCGCTGGCCGCTCGTAGTGGATCGCGATCCAGCGCCTCCCGCCGCAACTTGGCAAGGTCGCTTGGCCCGGCCGTGTTTTTCGATTCTGTTTTTTATATTTCGTTTGGAAATTAATTTCCCACAAATTAAATTGGATTTAATTTGACTAAGATATAATTATGGTAATTTTATTATTAGGGGAATTAATTTAATGAAATATTTTCTCATCTGGAACAAGTTAAGATTAACGGTTGTTTGAATTAATTGGATTAATTCATTTGGATGGATTAAATTATATTGATTGGATCAATATATAGATTAATTATGAATGCCATTTATTTAATGTGTTTGATGCATTATTTTTGAATGGTGATGTGGTTAATGGACTTAGTTTTGAATCGTTCGGTTTTATTCGATTGGGTTGTAAGGGCCATTTCGAGCCTATTTATTTTACTAGAAATATTTGTATCTAGGATGCAATTTTTCAATGTAAAATTTATATGTAATGACGAAGACCGGAGGAAGATCCGTTCGAGAAGATGAAGATTTAAGAACGAAGACTTGTAATTAGATTACAGAGTTTTTTTATTCTTGAAACGGTCCATGAACTACATGTTGGTAGCAACTAGGTTTTGAATGTTTATTCATATTGTATGAATGCAGAAACGTGCTTAAATGAATTAATATGCAAAGTGTAACATTAATCGCGAAAATTCTCCCACGACAAATTATTAAGTTTATAAGGTTTCAAGGTTTTCCTTCCCTCCATCGAGCTTTCGAAAAATTAAAATCCAAACTGGATGTGTTACGCTTCCGAGTTATAGGGTTAGTCGTTCGGGGAGGATGGATAAATTACTGGGAGCGCATTGGATGCCTTCGGTTGGAGTAAATTTTATCCCTAGAAACCTGATAGATTGTCGGATAAGATTCAATTGTGAAACTGATTTGCGTCAATGGTATAAACTTAACTTCTTCACGAACCATAGAAACCGTATAGGTTGAGGGGAGTGAACAAGGGGAAAAAGAAGATTGAATCATCCATTAGATGGGTTGGTGTTAGACACCACTTTATGAAAATTAATAGACTAGAAACCTGACGGTTGCCCTCTATTAAAATTTATAAAGAACTCGATCACCACTATGAAGTAGAGCGAACGATACTTCCGGATTTCACATGGGAGTGTGTTATTCTGATAAAAACAGTGGGAACTGGGTTAAAGAATAGAAAAGACCTTAGTTCTATACTCAGATCATAATTGAATGAGTCACTAATTAATCTATCATACTTAATGTAGACGTAACTCTCAATATGACAATGAACCCGCTCGCAATTCTACTCGAAAAGAACACCTTGATCGGACCTAACTTTGTGAATTGGCTCCGCAATCTGATGATAGTCCTCAGTATAGAGGCATTGGGATACGTCTTGGAGACGGATATTCAGGCGCCTCCAGTGCGGACTAGAGCCAATCAGGAAGAGATTGAAAACCACGAAAAGTGGGTTAAGGATGACGTAAAAGTCAGTGCTTATATGATGGCTTCTATGTCTAATGAGTTTCAGAGAGCTCATGAGAAAATGACTTCTGCTAGGCAGATTTTATCTCACTTAACCGAGATTTGTGGTGAGCACAGTCGAACTGCTAGATATGAGATATCCAAGCAACTGTTCGGTGCAAGGATGAAGGAAGGTGAGAAGGTTGGGGACCACGTCCTCAAAATGATATCTATGATCGAGAGGTGGGAGGCTCTTGATTTTAAGATGGATACTTCTCTGCAGACCGACCTTATCCTATAGTCTCTCCCTGATTCCTTCTCACAGTTTGTTATGAACTTCAACTGCAATGAGATTGCATGCAACTTAGCAGGGCTAATGAACAAACTGGTGACCGCTCAGTCTCAGATGAAGACTCCGCTAATGAAGGAGTCTGCCCTTATGATTTCTTCTGTATCTCAGAGGTCCAGGAATAAGAAGAAAAGGACCAAGAAGCGGACGGGACCACAAGTCAAGGAACTCAAGGGTAAGGGCAAGGCCCCGATGGTTCCGAAGAGCAAGGAGAAGGACGCTTGTCTCAAATGCGGTGAGCTGGGCCACTGGGCTAGATACTATCCCATTCTTCATGGCACTTCAGGTACAGAACTTTTAGTTTTGGAAACAAATTATCCTGCTACAGTATTTTCTACTTCTTGGATACTGGATTCTGGTACTAGTTCTCATATTTGTACCATAAATCAGGATCTGGAACAAAGTAGGAAGCTTGGAGTTGGGGAAGTGATGATTACTATCGAAAGCGGGCATAGTGTCGAGGCAACTGACATAGGATCACTTCTTTTGGGTTTAGAATCCGGCTTTGTTTTAACTTTATAGGATGTACTTGTTTTGCCCAAGGGGCATAAGAACATTGTATCCATTCCGGTCATGGATCGTAAAGGCTTTTCATTTTTCATTGGTGATGGTTCCTACAAAAATTTATTTTAAAAATAAACTAGTGGGCACTGCTACATTGTTAAATGGACTGTATCATCTAAACCTCAGTAACAAAGTCGTTGTGAATACTATGTGATGTCACCGAGCTGATCGGTCACCAAGAACCGGGTTAATCTTAGGATTTTAGCTAAGAAAACCCGAAATGTATGAAGTAGTGTCTTTCTCTCTCTCTAAAGTATGCTGTAATCTCAGAATGTGTATCCCCAATGAAACCCCCCCTCTCCCTTTTATAACAGGGAGGTGCCTTATTCTCTAAGATCTTCCCTGATTTTTAGAGCAGATCTCGGATATCCAGGGATTCAGGCTGCGATTTCCCATCCCTGGATTTCCGGGATTGCAAGGTATGGGCTCTCAATCCCTGGATCTCAGGGATTCTGTCAGGTGAGTCAGGATCTTCTTTCCCGAGACTTCGACCTTCATGAGCTCGGTGGCCTTAGGTCGGCTTATTCCTATTCAAATCCGTAGGTCGGGGGACCTTTGAGGTCGGCAACCTTTTAACAGATGTCACAGGTCAACAGGGCCTCCGAGGTCGGCGCCCTTCTAACAGATGTCACAGGTCAGCGGGGCCTCCGAGGTCGGCGCCCTTCTAACATATGTCACAGGTCAGCGGGGCCTCCAAGGTCGGCGCCCTTCTAACAGATGTCACAGGTCAGCGGGGCCTCCGAGGTCGGCGCCCTTCTAATAGATGTCACAGGTCAGCGGGGCCTCCGAGGTCGGCGTCCATCTAACAGATGTCACAGGTCAGCGGGGCCTCCGAGGTCGGGAGACCTTTGAGGTCGGCAACCTTCTAAAGAACCTTGAGGTCGGCATCCTCTTGTCTAAGGACCTAGGTCGGACTTTATTACTCTAAGAAAACCTTTCCTTACTAAGAGGTCGGTACTCCGGCTTATATTAATCCATATTTTAAACCGGGTTTTCAGGGAGCATACATTCGACGTCCTATCAACCAGTCCCCCCTACTCTAGTCGAGCTGTAAGACCGAGTAGAGTAAGATTTGTTTATAATCTGACGACCTTGACACAATAATCCTTGGGATTCCCATTCCTAGATAACGAGGTTCCTCGGATTTCATGTGCTATAATATCCCCGTCTTTTCCTTTCCCCGCCTCCCAAACGTCGCGTCTATAGTCAAGTCCAGGTGTCGACCTGCTATAGGTCAGATGAGGCGGTGCCAGATCCCAGCCGTTCTTTTACAAGAGGCATCGGACGCTCCAGATCGCCCGCTATCTTCTTGATTTTCGCCCTCCTTCTCTATAAGTAGGAATCCTCTACCCCCTTCAGCCATTTCGGCTCTTCTTCCTGTGACATACTAGTGTGAGGGTATTCTGGCGACACTTGCGACCTTGGTTTCCTGCCTTCGGTGGTGCTTCCACTACCTTTCTCCGGCGATCTTCCACCCAATCCCATGGGTATGTTCATCTAAACCCCCCTTTAGTTTTTCTTTTGGTTTGTTACCGCTTTTTCCTTTTCTTCTTCCTCCATTTTCTTCCTTTTATTATGTCGTCTGCTTCGGATTCTCAGAATTTTTCCGGCGAATCAGCCGTGGACTCCTTTTTAGAAGGTCTTTCTTCTTTTGATGGGGACTCGGGGGGTAGGTCGGGCGAGCCACCGGTTCCTCCCTCTGTCTTAGGGATGAACCCCTAGGTGATGTAGATTGGTCCGAGCTAGGTGACATCCCTTCTAACCTTCCCTCTGGCATCCCCCTAATCATTGTAGATCCCCCTTCCCCTCCTCCTATGGACGAAGTAACTGTGATCGGCCTCTTAGCCGACCCATATCAGACGATTGTAGGAGCGACTCAAGTTCTCCCTCCTCATCCTCTATCTATGACTAGCCCAGCCGTGCTGGCTAGCTTTATAAAATTTCTTAGACTTCCCCCGGGGTGAGAATTTGTCACGCCTCAGGCTAGTGACACCCTTGATCATCCTCCCTCGGGGCATATTACCTGGTTCGTGGATCAGGTGAGCAGTGGTCTTCGCTTTCCACTCCATCCCTTCCTTGTCTCTCTCTCCGTTAAATACAATCTTCCCCCCAACCAGTTTTCTCCTAACTTTTTTCGTTATATGGTTGGTTTTCTCGTGCTGTGTCATTACAGACACGAGGAACCCGACCTGGGTTTTTTCTATTTTTGTTTTGGGCTAAAGAGTTTTAAAGGCTTATTTTACTTGACTTCCCGAAACAATGCCCATTTCTTTACCCACCTCCCTTCCAATGTGAAGGACTAGAGGTCCTGCTCTTTTCCTCCTGATCCCTACACCGATTCTTGGGGTTTTCCCACTAATGGACGCAGCTACTCCGAGCCAGATCCTATTCCTCGCACGCCCATCCGGGCTGCAAGGGTCGAGAAAGTTCGGGAATGGAATGCCATTCCCTACAATGCTTTCCAGCTGACGCAATTCCATGATCTTCTGTTCCATTGTGGGCTGAGCTCGAATCCTTACCGAGCTATCCCTGATATTGGTAGGCTTTATCGGTTCTTTCCATAGTATGATCTTTGTTATTTTATTTTTTAGCTATTTCCCTGACCGTTTGTATTATTTTTTTGATCGATTCATGCGGACCTGCCAGTCGGATGCCTCCAAGCCGGCTGAACCAACGAAAGAGAAGGTCCCCAAGTCGACGAATCCCCCCAAGGAGAGGGCAGAGGGCTCATCAAAAATTAAACGGAAGCTCCCTTCTCGCCCCAAGTCTAGGGTGACTCTCCCCTCCGACCTGGCTCCTACCTTGACCACCGGACGAAGCCCTGCGAGCTCGTCTCGGCAGCTTCAGGTCACTCAGAGGGCCCCTTCTCCTAGCTCCCCCGCTTCCAAACGGCCGAAGACCGCGGGTCCCCCAGGTCCGGCTATGGAGACTCTTCTCCGTTGCAAGGAGTTTGAGAAATTTCTTTCATATTTCAGCTCCATGGTCCCGGCTAGGGATACGCTGGGATTACGAGATGCCGCGGAAGACCCTCGCTTCGATGCTATGATGATGTATTTTGGGAAGGTATTCCCCCTTTTCGCCTTCCTCCCCTTTTTGACTATTTTCATATTTATTATTACCCCTTTGCCGTCCTGATGTGACTTTCTTTCTTGTGCAGTTCTTCGCCACCTTTGTGACCTTCGTAGAGGATCATAAGCTCGGCGCTTCGTCTTCCTCCCAGCTCACCGAGATGTCAGCCGATCTGGAGGCCGCCCTGTCGGCTAATTCTGATCTCTTGGCTCAGCTTCAGGAGAGGGAATATCGCTTAGATGTTGCCCTTAAGAAAAGCTCTGAGCGGGAGGCGGTTTTGGAACGGGCTCAGATGGACAACGTTCAGCTGAACCAAGAGATGAAATTCTAGAAGACCCTGTCTCAAGCTGAATCGAAGAAGGTGGGCCAGCTCGAGGCGCAGTTATCGGAAGCTAGGGCCGAATCCGAGAGGATTGCCCAACTTGAGGCCCAGGCTAAGGCTGAGTTGGAGAAGGTCGCCCAAC
Source organism: Orobanche coerulescens (assembly GCA_033398695.1). NCBI lineage: Eukaryota > Viridiplantae > Streptophyta > Magnoliopsida > Lamiales > Orobanchaceae > Orobanche > Orobanche coerulescens. The sequence goes on from CM065802.1 coordinate 149,017,061, forward strand.
TCGAAGCTCAGGCTAGAGCAGAATCAGAAAGGGTTGCCTAACTGGAAACTCAACTAGCCGAGGCTAGATCCGATGGATCATCTTACGAGCGCGGGATGACGGATGGCCGACGTCGATTTCTGACCAGTAACGTTGGTCACTCTTTCCTGGAGCCTACCGTCGCCTCCAGCCGGTATCACAATTCTACCGCTTTCCTGGTTAAGCTAGCCCCTGCCGCGACACAATATTTCGATTTTGCTCTAACTCGTGCTCGTGAGCAACTAGCTTCTTTGGGCTTTACGGCCGAGATGGACTGGGATGTTGCATTGAACGGGGCTCCTGTTCCTTCGGGTTGGTCTGGGGACGTGGAAGAATCTCCGGAGGCATCCTGGTGGGAGGACGCCCTTGAGGAGTCTATAAAGAAATCTGGCCTGGATTTGGAGCTGCCTTCTACTCCTCCTAACTAGCCTGTTAAGGCCGGCACTCCTAATCCCGAGGTAACCGGGACCGACCTTGATGCTTCTCCTTCGTTGCCTCCTCCATATTCCGAGCCTGTAGTTTAATCTTTTTAGGTTTTGTGTTGACATGTATATGTTTTTTTTGTCTTGTTCATTGTACTGGCACAACAGTTTTTAATGAAAAGTTTTTGAGTTGAATACACTTTGGATTTGTACGATAGTGATGTGCTTTGTATCATGGCTTATCTCCTCGTTTGAGTTGAATACACTTTGGATTTGTACGATAGTTCTATGGCCGATTGTAACCTCGATGTATCTGAGCCTGTTTGAATTGATACGATTTCTTCCTAATATAACTCGGCCTTTTCCTAGTATAGCCCCGACTATTTTCCGATTCGCAATTTCTTAAATGTAACCCGACCACTTCGACCTTTACGAGTTGTAATGGTTTGGTGTTTTTTAGGTTAATTTAACCTAACCTTTTCACCGATCTTTAGTAGAGGTTGGGTATTTCCCTTAGTCATAGCTTCACAGGCGGTTCACCCTTACTGATCGAAGGCGCTACCGATCATATGTCGAGGGAGGATCACCCTTACTCGGATCCAAGGCGTTTCGCTTGATCGGATGTCACAGGCGGTTCACCCTTACTCGATCTCAAGGCGTTACCGATTAGATGTCACAGGGAGGTTCACCCTTACTCGGATCTGAAGGCGTTTCGCCTGATCAGATGTCATAGGGCGGTTCACCCTTACTCGGATCTGAAGGCGTTTGGCCTAATCAGATGTCACAGGGCGGTTCACCTTTACTCAGATCTAAAGGCGTTTCGCCTGATCAGATGTCAGAGGGCGGTTCACCCTTACTCGGATCTGAAGGCGCTTTGATCGGATGTCACAGGCGGTTCACCCTTACTCGGATCTCAAGGCGTTGCCCGATCAGATGTCACAGGCGGTTCACTCCTTACTCGGATCTCAAGGCGTTTACTGATCGATGTCACAGGCGGTTCACCCTTACTCGGATCTCAAGGCATTTCGCCCGATCATATGTCACAGGCGCTCACCCCTACTGGATCCAAGGCGTTGCTGACCGATGTCACAGGGAGGTTCACCCCTACTCGGATCTGAAGGCGTTTCACCTGATCAGATGTCATTTGTAGTTTTACTTGATCAACACATTTAGAGAGATTTTTTTTGTAATAGACTTTTATTAAAACAACACAGGTTTTTTTCCACACCTCTTCATACAAAATACTTTTTAAGTGACATATGTTCCAAGGTCTTTTGATGGGGTGCCCTTCCATATCCTCGAGCTCATAAGCTCCCCCTGCATAAATTCGGATTACCTTGTAAGGGCCCTCCGCCTGGGCCCAGCCTTTCCTGCTTTTCCGAGGGCATCAGCCGCCTAAGCACCAAATCACCGACCGAACCGTCTCTTCCCGACTCTTTGTCATGAGCTTTTTCGTGCTTTTGTATCTTTCGCCCGTCGCGCCGCTTCCCTTCTTTCTTCTATAATATCTAACGCCTCCTTCATTATTTCCTTGTTCTCCACCTCGTTGAACCATCGAACCCGATGAGACATTTCTCCGACTTCTGCTGGGATGACGGCTTCGGACTCGTATACCATACTGAAGGGTGTTTCTCCTGTTGACGATCTAGGTTTGGTCCTGTATGACCATAGTACCGAGCTGAGCTCAACAACCCATCCTCCTCCAACTTTGTCTAAGCGGGTTTTTATCCCCTGCAAGATTGTTCTGTTAGTTACCTCCACTTGCCCATTAGCCTGCGGGTGAGCAACCGCAGCGAACCTTTGCCTGATATGCATACCCGCACTCAGATCGGGTTCTCTTCCTATTGAATTGGGTTCCATTATCCGAGATAAGTATCCGGGGTGCCCGCACTGCAGAAATGTTGTTAAACGTAAAACTTATGATTCTTTGCTCGGTTATGGTGGCCACTGCTCGGCCTCTACCCACTTGTCAAGTAGTCTATGGCTACTACTAAGAACTTTCTTCCTCCCGAGCAGTGTAACCGCCCCATGATATCAATTCCCCATTTAGCGAATGGACAGGTGCTCCCATAGTAATCATATCTTCGATCGATGTGAATTAAGAGTCGTGCACTTGACATTTTTGGCATCGCCTAACCATTTCCACCTTTCTTGCTCATGGTCGCCGAAAAAGCAGCCCTTAGTGTTTTGCTAATTAGCGCTCTTCCTTTGGTATGGTCTCCGCAGCACCCTTCATGGATTTCTTCCAATATACCCCGCCCTTCTTCTTCCGAAATGCACCGCAGGTATGGACCAAGGTAGGATCTCTTGTATAGTTCATCGTTAATGCAACAGAACCTCACTGCCCTTTGCCCAATCTTCATTCTTTCTTGCCTTTCCTTGGGTAGTTCTGCCCTTCTTAGGTATGCCAACAAAGAAGTTCGCCAATCTGCCATCTCGTTCACCTCCATCACCTATTTCATGATGCTACTCCGGGCTGCTCCCAAAATCGCCACTCGTCACAGCGGCAATCCACTAAGGAGCTTCCCATTTTTGCTAGGTAATCAGCTTTTGCATTTTCCGCCCTAGGGATATGGATTAACTTCCATTCCCCTAGTTTTTTGGCAGCCTCTCTCACTTCCTCCACATACTTCCTCATCCGATCCTCATTTATCTCAAATTTTCCTTCTACCTATTGTGTGAACAGTTGGGAATCAGAGTAAGCAATGAGTTGTCGTGCGCCCAAGTCTATCCCCAGCTGCATTCCCTTAACTAGGGCTTCATATTCGGCCTCGTTGTTAGATGCTCAATCGAACTTTACGGCATACTCTAATTGTTCACCCTCCGGGGTAGTAAGGACTATCCTCGCCCTGTAATCCACCGGTTGTTGCCGATCCATCCACATGTAATAGCCACTGTCCTCTGGTGGCGATGTCACGGCCCTCTCGATGAAGTCCGCTAGGGCCTCGAGCTTTGATTGCTGCTTCTCGGCCATACTCCATGTCGTATTCCCCATTTCTACCGCCACTTCACCAAAGCACTGACGTGTTAGGTCGCCCTAATATTTCTCTCAAGGGCAAGTTGGTTCAGCATTATCCGGTGGGCTAGGAAATAGGGCCTCAATCGCCCGGGTCAGAACCACTAACGCCAAAGTGCCTCTTTTTCTAATTCGGAGTAATTTCGTTACTCGCTCCTTGCAAAATTCGCTTGTATAATAAATGGGTTTTGCTTACTCATTTCTTCTCTTAGCAACACCGAGCTTACCGCCCTCTCCCACGGATAAGTAGAGTATGAGATCCTCTCCCGTACGGTTGCCAGGAGCAGAGGCAGCCTGGCCAAATACTGCTTAATTTTCCGAATGCTTGGCTTCCTGGGTCCATTCGAACTTGTTCCCTTTTCTTAAGAGTTTAAAAAATGGGAATCCCTTCTGCCGAGCGTGATATGAACTGCTCAGCCTCGCTATTCTTCCTTAGTATCCGGATATCCTTGATATTTTTGGAGGATTCATTTGCAAGACCGCCTTGACCTTCTCCGATTGACCTCAATTCCTTGTTCTCGTGACTACATATCCCAGAATTTTCCGATTTGACTCCAAAAGAACATTTTGATGGATTGAGCTTCATTCCGTACGTGCGCAAGTTTTCGAACGCCTCTTCTAGGTCTCTCGATATGCTCCCCGCTCACGCTTTTTACTAGCATGTCATCCACGTACACCTCCATGTTTCGCCGATTTGGGATCTAAAGATTCTCACAACCATCCTTTGATATGTAGCTCCCGCATTTTTAATCCAAAAGGCATGCACACATAACAAAAAGTTCCTTTTGATACCACAAAACTAACCTCTTTCTCGTCTCCTAAAAGTGCGAGAGGAATCGATGATATCCCCGAGAAGCATCCATCATACTAAGTAACTCGCACCCGAGGTTGAATCCACTAGCCGATCTATGCGGGGTAGCGGGTAGTGATCCTTTCGACATGCTTTATTTAGGTCCCTAAGTCCGTGCACATCCTCCACTTCCCATGACCTTTCCCCACCATCACAGCTGCTGATAGCCACTCCGAAACCGGATCTCCATTATGTCCAATGGAGGAGCTTGTCAACTTCTTCCCCAATGACCCCATCCATCTCCTCGGCCCAAAATGCCTCCTCTTCTCGCTTCACCGGTCTTATGGTCGGGTCGATGTTCAACTCCGTGCTCGGCAAATCGCTGGCCGATTCCCACCAGATCCTCGCCATAACGCGAAATGTCCACAAATCTCCTTAGCAGTCGATAAGGCTTTCCTTTATTCCATCGTCCAACCAACTTCCCATGCGAGTTTTTGTTTCCGCTTTCTGAACCACCCTATTTCTAGCAACTCCTCATTGGGCTTGACGCCTTCTTCCTCGGCCTTCCTCGGCGCCTTTGATTGTTTATTCTTCTTAGACTCTAGATCCGGACCCTTAGCTCTGGATGCCCTCTTTCCGCATTGCACTCCCTACTTTACCGTTGTCCTGTAACAAGATCGAGCTACAACCGATCCTGGCTACTTCCCTACCTCACCTCCTACGGGAATTTTACTTTCATGTGTGCTATAGAGGCCACGGTCGAACTTGTTGAGTCCTACCGCCCTAGAATGGCGTTATAGCCGATTTGGTGTCCACCACTAAAACCCGAGCGCCTTAACCTTTCGATGGGGCATCCACCTAGTGCTACCGGAAGCACCACTTCTCCAACCGGTTGCACCTCGGCCATCTCCGACCTAGTAGAAGTATGGTAGGGATGAAACTAATCAAGTTTTGAAATGGCATCTTAGACTTGGTCATGTTGGTCTAATCAAGGTTTACAAATGAAAAAAAGATGGACTTTTGTGTCCATTGGGATCGGATCCCTTTCCTACTTGTGAATCTTGCCTTAAAGGCAAAATGACCAAGTCCTCCTTCACAGACTTTGAAAGAGCCAATAAACCAGATTAATCCATACCGACGTATGTGGTGCTTTAGAAGCAGCACGTGATGGATATCAGTACTTCATTACGTTTACAAATGATCAAACTAGGTATGATTATGTATACTTAATGAAACATAAATCCGAGGCCTTTAAGAAATTCCAGGAATTTAAGGCCCTAGTCGAGAAACAAAACGAAAATCATATCAAAGCACTTCTATTAGACTGAGGTATGAGTATATGAGTATAGAGTTTGAAGAGTTCCTTAAGAAACATGGAATAGTATCACAACTAACACCTCCAGGTACTCCTCAGTTAAATGGTGTGTTAGAAAGAAGCAACCGAACCTTGTTGAACATGGTCCATTCTATGCTGGGCTATACTGACTTACCGATTTACCTGTGGGGGTATGCACTCCTGACTGTTGCTTATATCTTCAATAGATGTCCTTCCAAATCTGTTCCTAAAACTCCACATGAGATGTGGGAGGGCAGGAAACCAAGTCTTAATCACATTAGGATTTGGGGATGTCCCGCCTATGTCAAGAAGACTATGGTGGAAAAGTTGGAAGCGAGGTCCGCGAAGGTACGTTTCATTGGATTCCAATCTGGGATGATGGGTTATCTATTCTACATGCCCGAAGATCGAAAGATCTTTGTTGCTTTGCATGCACACTTCCTAGAAGATGAGTTCATTCAGGAAGGCAGAGCAGGTAGAAATATTTCTTTGAAAGAATACAATGAAACTCCTCAGGAGACACCTGTGCAAGAAATTGGAACCAAACCTTCTGAAACACAAGTACAACCACCTCGTAGGTCTAGTGAGGTGTCTCAATTACCTGAGAGGTATAGTTTTATACACTTGGAGGAACTGGTCTCCACGAGGTTCCTGTGATAAATTCAAGAGACCACCTACCACTCAATGATCTAACAATGGTGGATGTTGATCATGAAATAGATCAGAAAGCAGCCTTCATGTAGTTGTGAACTTGCCTGACGAGGCAGCCAAAGAGTTTGACTGCATAAAATGAAGAGGAACCTTGTATACAAGAGGGTTAGTGGGAGCAAGATCGCATTATTAGTATTATATGTAGATGACATTCTACTAATAGGAAATGATGTGGGAATGCTCAGTTCTGTGAAAGCTTGGTTTTCGAGTAATTTCTCCATGAAAGACTTGGGAGAAGCAACCTATATTCTTAGTATTCGCTCTACAGGATAGAGCAAAGAGAATGATAGGTTTTTCCCAAGCCTTCTATATAGATAAGATTTTAAAGCGATTTAAGATGGATTATTCTAAAAGAGGGTTCCTATCGATGCGACATGGAATAAAACTCACCTTGAAGATGTGTCCTCATAGTGAGGAACAATGAAAGGAAATGAGTAATATACCATATGCTTCGGTAGTGGGTAGCCTTATATATGCTTTATTGTGTACGAGACCTAACATTGCGCATGCTGGGAGCGTGGTAAGTAGGTTTCGGGCTAACCCAGTTAGGGAACATTAGACCGCCGTAAAGAACATTCTCAAGTACTTTAGAAGGATTAGATATCCGGGTTCTTATATATGGTGGTGGAGAATCAATGATGGGATTCACCGATTCTGACTTCTAAGGACAAAAATACGACTTTATATCTACTTCCTGCCAATTTACTCTTAATGGAGGAGCAAAGATTCTTGGCATAGTGCCATGCATAGCGCGATCGCCGATTCCACTTGTTAGCCGAAAGTATAAAGCGGCTCCTGAGGCCTCCAAAGGAAGGGTAAAGAAGTTACCGGGTAAACTTCACGTTGAGAGTGGTAGCACAGCCTAGGGAGCCGAAGTTTCATAATGGTACAAATATATATTGAGAGAGAGATCATTTCGTGAGGGAATTTGTTCGCAAAGGGATACATTGTGCCGTATAAGAGTATACTCATCGATCAAGTCGCCGATCCACTGTAACTAAGCCACTTTATCGATTAGCTTAGAGCGTCATCTCAGAGAACATGGGTATTAGATACCATAGTGTGTGGCATTAAGTGCAACTCGGGAGATTGTTAGGAATATGCCTCAATGCCACAGGAGGCTTGATGAGGTATTGTACTGTTATTATGTAACCAAGATCATAAGGCAATTGTTTGTTTCTTTTTTACATCGGGCAATGCATCGCATTCCCACTCATAAATATATATAGAAACTAGTCCATGTATTTGGAGCACAAACATCTCTATTCTTTATCGATAAGGTGATTCGCAATGGAAAGGTTTATAGCTCAAATACTTAATCGCTCGCAAGTCGACATGAAACTTGGATCGGGCATTAAGTTTATGAAGACTTGTATGACGCAGTTCTTTGACATGGAAAGTACCTTTCGAACACTAATGGTTATAGTGGGAGCACATTATAGTGCATGCTAATCAGATTGGTGTTCAAATCGACTTCACCCTCGATTCGCCACACCGGGATTTCACTCCGACAAACTAATGACTTAATCGAAAGGTTGTGATAGAGGTATTCGTGAACCTTCACTTGAGGATTTTGTAGGGATGTTCTTGTTACGTTAAGATTTTCATTAGATTAGTTCTGCACCTAAAAACCAAAGGTGGGGATCAACCTCAATGTGAATCTTTACGGTTTAGTAGCAGTCCTACTAAATACCAAGATAGAATTCTTTCTCCAGTTAGTGGAACGGGTTACATGTCCTATGTTATTGGAAAGATGAGATCATAAGTCTTTGGACAAAGCATTGTGAGCTAGTCAGATTGGATACGACTCAGAGTCTCGATGATATCGTGATTTCATTAACCTGCACATAACGTCAAGCATACGTATAGGGTTTGACCGACCGTGACCCTATAAATTGACCGGGACATTTGAAAGAAGTGTTTATATGACAGCAGTATTCACGGCTGCACGTGATTTGCCTCTTCAATGATTCCAATCATTCGCTCTCGGCCGATACAGCAGCTGTAAAGCCGCTAGGTGGTGCTACTACTCTTGGGTTCCTCCCATTTCTAATCGAGACGGACTACCCGGTCGCCAGCTTTATAAGATTGACATACATTTAATGAATCGAGCTTATTCTCTCATTATCGAGCATAGATATCGATATCTAATTAATTGGGACATTGAATGTCTAAATTGATTTATTGATAAATTAATTTACGCCTAATGAATTAAATAAATTACCTCGGTGATTAATTTAATTCTATGAATATAATTATTTCTTGAGAAATTAATTATATTATTTTGTATTTGATATGATTAATTAATAGATTAATTAATTGATATAATACATCGGAACCAAATTGGAGTTTATTTGTTTGGACTCACTGGAGTCCTGATACGAACCCTTCGAACTCATCCGATTTCTTCTATGTTGCCCCCATTCCACCTACCTTCCACTTAGTCTTTGTTTCATTTTTAAATGGAAGACAATTACATTTGTGGGGGCAATCTCTCATATGTAATGAGTTGTGTCATGTGGGCTAGAAGATAATAATAGGTGAAGACTTACTCTCACACAACACTTGGTTGTCATCCGTGAAAGAGAGTAGAGAGAGAGAGAGAGAGAGAGAGAAACATTTTTCTCTAAGTCTTCATCTTCTTCATTTCTACATCTTGAGTTCTCTTTTGAGAAAATTCAATACATATTGAGAGATTGTGAGTTATACACTCGGAGTGTTATAATCACATTTTAGATTAGCTCCATAACCTTGTTCTAGCCTTATCCTTGATAGATAACGAGGTATAGTCGCTCTGGCCGCTTTCTCCGCATCGGCGCAGTAGAGACGCAGCAGATTTTCGCGCGCTGATCATCAAAGTGCTTGGAGCGGATTGGAATCGAGTGGAGATCGCCAAAGTTCGGGGGAAACACGTCCTCGTATATCACCATTTAATCAATCTGATCATTTAGGTATGATTTCTTATCTTACTTGGTTTTCTATTTTTATATCTGGTATATACGTAGCTTTCCAATCTCATCCTCAGGGATTCCACTGGGCCTTCGTTTTAGGTGACCCAAACACCCGTCAATGAGATATTACGTGAAAAACACATCCAAAACTTGTCCAAAATGGAAAAATACCAAGAACAAAATAGATTCATTATTTCGTAACGGTTACAAGCGTGACATTGAAATAGACATTCACCCAAAATAGAAATTACTAAAAATAGAAAGTATGGATATTACATTCTCCTCTAAAAAGAAGTTTCATCCCAAAAATTAAGGATCAAAAGCTCGGGTACCTCGCACGATATCCTCCTCCACCTCATGTCGCCTCCTCTACTCCATGTCTCACCATTACTGCACCTTAACTTCAATGGAATTGTTTTGTGCGTAGCTCTGTTTTATCCCGACGCATCCAAAACCCTCACCGCCTCTCCTCAATGTAACATCCTTATCGATTTCCATGTCCCCCAAAAAATCTATAACGTGAGTCGGGTCTCGTGACATACTTTCTCAATTAAGAAACGGAAATACACTATGCGCAAATGGCTCAATGACGGGGTAATGCCAAACGGTAAGCCAAACTCGCTAACTTCTCCAATATCTCGAAAGGTCCAATATACCTCGACTAAGCTTCCTTTTTTTTCGTACCAAAACGGAAAACTCCCCTTCGACGGAGACACTCTTAACAAGACGTGATCCCATACTTCAAACACCAAGGGTCTACGTCTAACATCCGTGATAGGACTTTAGAATAAACTGGAGTCACCAACATCCTCTCTCAAATCAACTCCTGACTTCTCCTCTTTATTTTCCGGAAGACAAGGTCCGGATCGTGCTAACTAAATCGGAAGGCTCATTCCAATGTATTAGTGATCGACATCATCGGCTGTTAAAGTGCCTCATACGATGTTATCTTAATCGACGCATACGCCTATTATTATAAGTGAATCGATTTATGAGCGTATGTCTTCTCCCAATCACTACTCTCCAAATAGAAGCACCACGTGCGCAACATATCCTTGAACATTTGAATGGTACGCTTGGACTGGCCCATCGGTATGATGAGGATGGAAAGATGTGCTCAAACGCACAAACGTGTCCCTAAAGCCTTATGTACCGCCTCGCGAAATGAGATACAAACCGACTGCATATCCTCGTCTAAATAATAGTTTTGGGCGCCATGAAGCATCACGATTGCCTAAGTAAATATACGAATGTTTAGCAATTTCTCCGGTCCCAAGTGTCCTTGATGTCCGTAAAATGTGCCGACTTAGTTAAATGTCTACCCATGATTACCTACACCATTTTCATTCCCGCCCTCGCCCTCATCAAATTCAATGACAAAATCCATAGAGACGCCCTACCACTCTCCATTCCGGGATGGGAAGTGTTTCCAGCAACAACTTTGGTTCGCTCAACATAAGTCTCGATTTTGACTTGTTGACAGCCAAACACTTAGCTTACAAACTCGGCCTAATTGCACCTCGCTCCTCATGTCGCTCCACCAAAAATTCTTCCTCAAATCCTTATACACATTTTGCAATACTGAGTCTTGATGGATTGAGTAAGGTGACGCATGAGCCTCCCGTGATAATGCCCTCGCTCACATTCCGAGTCAGTCCGAACACACAAACCGACCTTGAGAATCTTAACATACCATCTTCATGAATCACAAATCCCGGCTTTCCCTTAACCCACATTCTCACAGAAATTTGAATAAACACCAGGATCTTCTAACTTTCTCGATTAAATGTTGCTCATCTACCCACGAAGCAAAACTATAATTTAAGACCGCCTAACATGAGATTCTCCTCGGGTAGTACAACCTCAATATTCAACCCTATCAACTCTACGGCTCAGAATACTGCCATTTGTGGAGTAACTCAAGTGCGCTCCGAGCTTATACTGGATGAGTAACTCAAGGCATCACATGCAACATTTGGCTTCTGCCCGAATGACAAAGAAGGATTTGAGATTCTAATCCTTGATTAGCTCAAACCACCTCTACTGCCTCATATTGACTCATGCGTGAATATATATGACTCTTGTGATTGGTGAAAATGCATGGATGAGCCGCTCACAATGTGGCATGAATCTTCAATCTGACCTGACTGCATCGACTCAAGATCATGGTAGGATAATTCGGCTCTTATGGTTTCAGGCAGCCCAGGGAAGCATAGACGGTGTCTTTCCGTGTTGCATGAGTACACATCAAGTCCCTTAACAGGCATCATTTATAAAGTAGAAGCGCCCTCATTACCCCTTGCAGTGAGTTAAGGCAGGAGCGGTAGTCAACCTCTTATTCAACTCTTCTAAACTCTCTTGCCTCTCGTACATCATTACAAACTATAAGGCTTAACGCAACAATTGAAGTAAGCGGTCGAGCGAGTTTAAGAGAACCCAACCAGACAAACCTTGATAATACCGCCTTGAAACCCAGGAAACTCACGGACCTCCTTCATATTGTTGTTATGGTGGCATCGCCCCGTCAAACCTGCCTCTATCTTGTGTGGAGTCCACCACAGACACCTCGAAACCTTGAGATCACGTGACCGAGAAACATAACACTCCCATAGCCAAAACTCACACTTTACGGAACTTCGCATAGGCGCTGAGTTCTCAAGATTTCCAGCACGATATGCGGATGGCGTGCATGCTCCTCCTCGCATCTCGGGTAAATCAGAATATCATCCCGGTAAAGAGGCTGACTACACACTTATCGAAATGTCGGTAAGAGACCTGTCCATTAGGTGCATGAACCACGGTGGGGCATTGAATTAGCCAAAGCGGCGCAACCCTGAGCTCGTAATGGCGATACTCTCATTTGAAAGGTCCTCTTCGGGTCTCGGAATCCTTCAATCGGAGTTGGTAATATCCGATCTCAAATCAATCTTCGAGAGTACGATCGCTCCTGCAGTGTAGTCAAACAAGTCGTCGATCCTCGAGAAAGCGGATACTTGTTTTTGATATGGTCACCTTGTTCAACTCTCGGTGAAATCGATGCACAACGCGGTGACCAATTCTTCTTCCTTATAGACAAGACCGGTGCGCCCAGTGCGAGAAGAGATTGGTCGAATGTAACCCATTGTCCCTAGCAACTCTCCCAAAATTTGTTTATTCAACTCAGACGCATCTCGGCGGAAGGATTGCCATATGAGTCACAGTGTTTTTTGAAATCGAAGTACCACCTGGCTCTAAATCGATAGTAGACTATGAACCTCACGGTGTAATATCCCTACTTTCTTTAGGATATTTAATTGTGAGTTATCAAACTTAACATGAATTTTTTTCTCATTTTAGTTCGTGCTCAACTTTCAAACTTCCCATTATGCGCTATGTGATATTTATCGATATATGATATTTACTTGACCTCGGGCGTCGTTTATATTTTGTATTCGTAATCTTAAGGTGTCAACATAAAATCATATAATTTTATTTACCTCTTATTCATTTTGATTAATTATTTGATGTCCGGAGACATTCACGGATTGACCGTTAAGCTTTCGACACTTAACCCGTAAATGCGGCCAGTTTACGAAGCTCGGCTTATTAAATCGTATTGAACCAAAGGTGCTCAAATTTCTTGTCTATCATTGCTAACTTGACTTAAATCGACTCAAGAAGTAAATTACGCGTACTTGGAGATCGAAGTAGGAGGTCCTCGACCATAGAACAAGCTGACATCTCGGCTTGCCTTTCAAAACCTGCTTGTTTTTATGGATGCCATGAAGACGTCATTGTGTATGCGCGTAGGAAGAAGCGCATTACATACGCGATGTGAGTGTGGAGTGTCGTCAAAGGATACAACCTTGCTGCTTTACTTCATTTTCCAACTGCCCGACTTATTCACCGGACCTTGTAGCGCTTTGCATTAAATGCGTAGAGTATGCGAGATACTACATACGTTAAGATTTTTTCCATAGCGTCACGTTACTCCCAAATGAAGGCGAAGCTCTGCCCGGTTTGTACGGCCCTTAGCGTACTTGTCTGTGGAGAAGAAATCATTAGCATACGTAAGATGGGTCAGCCGGCTGTGTTTAGAGATAACTTATAAACACGAATTCGGCGAAACCTCCTACTCATTATTTACATTCCCTCTTTCGTTGAAACTCGGCCCGGATGCGTACGGGCGCTGAATTCTTACGTGTCTTTTACAAGCCCGATCCGCAGAAGCGGCATCTGAGATCAAGACCACGAGTTGATTTCCTCTTTAGCGGTGTTCTTGATCTTGAGGTAAAACCGTCATTCTACTCCGTTGATTTTAAGTAAGATCCCCATTAGGTTGTGTGATTTCTGAACCTATTAATCTTAGTTGAATCCTTACATATTATCATTCGATTTCCTTGGGTTGGAAACAAGATCTTTCTCTCGGATCGTTGAAATTGATTGTTGACGTCAAAATGATTGGTTGGCTTCCATTGAATATCGTCGTTTAACTTGGGGACTCATTGATTCGATTTCGTTATTTCTGCAAATTAATTCGTATAGATTGGTTTTGGTTATAAGTAGGGGTTATGCAGCCAGTCAAATACTGTTGGTGGCGTGTTTGCTCATTGCGGCAGGCCCAATGGTGAAGCCTGTCGATTGTTCAGATAAATCATCCATCAATCTTCTTACTTATCACAATCGATAGGAGGCAAGTTATATGATCATGATTTATATTTTACGAATGCACTTAGTTAATTTAAGGATTTTGGTATGAAAAATCTTAGGTTAATACGTAGTACAAATTTTGTGATAGTTGGAGATGGTTGATAGCTGTGACATGATACCAGCACATGTCGAAATGGCATCGATGCTCGAAATGCATGTACATGTATATTCTGCAGTTAATAAATCGTAAAGGTAATTGGGTTCCTATCTGCTTGAGAATTTCTATCTAATCGGTGTAGAGGATCGAACAATGAGATGATCTTTGTAAAGATGTGTTACGAAACGCTTTATTAGTAGAAATTACACTCAATAAAGTTAGCGGTCTGAACCTTTCGAACTTTAGGCCGTGGATTTCCTGGTTAACAAACACTGACGAGTGACTACACAGCGGAATGAAGTGAAGATATTGACGTGACATGAATGTTATCATTCGGAGTATCAATCTTGGCTTAACTCTCACTATCTTATAAATATTTTGGATTTATCTCCTGTCTGTCACATTATCAATTCATGAATTTATGCTTGATAAGCGTCTGTTGGAAAAGTCTAGACATGCGAATGGCTAAACCCGATAATTGGTAAAGTTGAGACATGTTAATACGATGTGTGTATTTGGGTAGGAGATGATGTGATCTTAACGATAAGAATAATGGTAATATTAGTCGATGTTAAATGCCATATAGTCTCTATGTTGTGTTTTAATTTGGTTTTAAATCATAAGGTGTATGATTACTTCTGGTAAAATGTATGGTGGGCATTTAAATACGGTTGGTGAAATTTGAAGTTATGAGTTCCTACATTTATAGTGTGTGTGGATTCATCAAATATGGAGATCGTAAGTGGTCGGTTATTAAGGTGGACTAGTATTAGTTAGCAAGTTGGATGATTCGTGGGTACAATCGAGAAGTGGATATTGTTAGTGGTAAGCGGGGAGGCCAATTCTATGATTACTTTAATATGTGTCTTATCTTATTTGTTTTGAAAATGATTGGAGTCGAAGACTCTTGAGGCTGAGCCCGATGTTGATGGATAAGACCTAAAAAGGCACACGTTAGAAGTATTTACGTATGAATGCTTAAGTGACCCTTGGTGCGATCTTAGGGTTTATTATAATTGTATGTAATGTGTTATTTGGACCCGATGTGTTGAGGATAAGACCAGCAGCACCCACCTTACGGAGTATTTACTGTGTAGATACTTCGTGACCCTTAGTTGCGACCTTGGGTTTATTGTAATTGGTAATAATTGATTATTTGCAAATATCTGCTTTCATATATTATTGGTACTCGATTATCATAATTGAGATTTGATGATATTATCAGGTAGATATTTGAGTTGGCGGAAATGGTGTATTATATTTTGAGTGGTGAGGTATCGTTTTTGATTGGTATACGTTGTGAGAGTTACAGGTATCGTTGTAATATGGATTGAGTTTGGATTCACAGATAAGATTATATTGGGAGTGACTTAGGTGTGTAATCCAGGATGATTAATCTTGTTTTCTTCACGTATGAGTAAAGGCTAGATTAATCCCCAACGAAAATATCATGAAGTCAGCCTGCAAACTGTTCAAAATATTAGCCTTCACTCCCCAACAAACGCATTTTAGACTTTCGAGTTGATTATATCGAGTCAAATAAACCTTCCTGAAGTCAACTTAGATACGGTAATCACTATTATGATCGAGATTAGTATATTCTAGGAAGTATCTTGTGTCATTAGTTAAATTAAAATGATTTACTTAGTAAGCTATATTTCCATCTGATTATATTACTTGCACCGGCTTTATGACGCGACCCTTTTTGGGAGTGAATTACGTGTTGTTGTATCTAGGTTGGGTACTTGGAGAAGCGATTGAGATCGGCCCAACGAGGATGATGGGCAGCTTGTAATCTTAGATATTGTGAAATGATGCCTCCTAGTCGGGTTGTCGAGAGGTGAACTCCTCTATTTTGAGTGTCCGGAGTTCTTTCAAGATCTTATTGTGTTATGATGTGACGATTTGTATTGGTCGTGTTGAAATTTTTGGAATGCTTGGAGTCGAGTTGTCTTGTTGAGTTTCTTTTTGTTTCAATTTGAAAACCATCTCGAGTATGATGTTTAATTGTATGTTAGCTTTGTTAGATCCTCATGGTAGGAGTTTATAGACGCAACTGTAATATTCCCGAATATATTAGGGGGTGTTACGGGGAAATGGTATCGGAAGCTCTAGGTTTATGGATACCTAGGCTTTTGGGTCAATTTTGGGTTTAAATCGGTCTTGTTGAAGTAATTGAGTCGACAATGGTGACTAGTATCGTTGCGTAGCCATTATAAATGTGATCTATGAATGTGAAGTCTCTCTGTTACCTCGAATAAATGTTATGTGAGATAAAGGAATTATATTATTTTTATATTTGCATTGACATCTTAATTTGCTAAAAGCTATTATTTTACAAGAATTAATACGCAAGGGTCGTAGAAATTAATTCCATTGTCGCGTTTAATAGAATTATATTTTTAAAAGTGATGTGTGGCAATCTATTTTTAGAAAGTTGTCTATAAATTATTTTTAATAAAGATGTTGAAAAGTGATTATTGTGTGAAGTGCATGATTAAATAAATAGCGTGTCTTGCAATTTTTTATGATGTTAGAAAATAGGACTATTTTGAATTGGAAAGCGTGTTCCCAGCGGCTTGGAATACATACATGCCCAAAGGGGGTTTGAATGCAGAAATAGACATGGCGATGTTCTTGCGTTAATTAAATCGCATGACTTTCCAAGATAAATATCATTATTTGCATTATAAATACATCAGGATTAGATTAACTAATCACTATATGTCCCATTTCAGCAGAATCCATTTGTGTAGAGTAAATAATGCTTAATTCATCGATAATGGATGACTATATTAATTTCAACTTCGTATTGCTTTAATTGGAATTAAAAGACACATTTGGTATAATATTTGATAATTGTGCACATGTTGTCCCATATAGCTAGTAGAGTTATTATACGGCAAATAGTTATATTTATTTGAGTGAGTACCTTTGAGTGTCACTTGATTTAAAGGAATTGAAATTTGCATTGATTTATAATTACTCTAAGCTGAAGTTACTTGTGAGTCGATCAAACTACTAATTAGTGTATGTACTAAATGATATGTTGTTGGATTATAAGTGATTGTTGAATGAGTGTAAAAACACATTACCTCTATTTAAAGTTACTTGATTTCAAAATAAATATCGATTTTTTCAAAATCTTGAGTTAACTCATAACATTTTGTATGGCAGCCCATTCGAATGCGATGTCTTTCAAGTGATGATGTTGGATTAAAAATTTCTAACATACAAGTTTATTTCCATGACAGTAGTACAAAATTTTTGAATCATCAAAGAAAATTTCAAGGTTAAAGTTTTAAGTCCTCTAAATGAAAAGAAGTGTAAAGTTGGAAAACAGTATCTATGAACTAACACGCATTATCACTGCATTGACCTTGATGCATGCAACATTTTATATATCTATGTGAAATTTAGTGTATCCATGTATATGGATATAATTCATTTAAATGTTGCTTGACTGTGGTAGTGATATTTGGAAATTCCGATGAGTGAACCGAGTGAAGATGTGCGATATGTGTGCACATATAATTGTGTTAAATAAGGTAAGAGTAAATGAGCATGATGTTATTTTAGGGAATTGTGCATGAACCGATCATTTTCATTATAATTTATGCGACAGCACTTTATCATAAGATGTCACAAATGTGGACAAGGTCATCGTGCGATGCGTTGCGAGTAAATCTATGATATTCTAGAAGTTAGGAGCGGAATCACATTGCGGTTGAGGCAAACGATCGATTTAGTAAATTACCGTCAAATCGTATTCACATTTAGGTCTAACCATTCTCATGCTAAGTTTCGGGACAGAAACTTTTATTTTAGAGGAAGTAAGTATGTAATATCCTACTTTCTTTCGGGATCTTTAATTGTGAGTTATCAACCGTAACATGAATTTTTTTCTCATTTTAATTCGTGCTCCAATTTCCCCAAACCCATTATCTGACTATCTGTGATGTTATCACGATATATGATATTTCACTTGGCGCCTCGAGGCAATAAATTGATATTTTGTATTTGTAATCTCTTAAAGATTAATTATTTTGATGTCAGAGACATTCACAAATCTAACCGTTAAGCTTTCAACACTTAACCCGTAGAGATGCGACCGTGTAAACTAAGCTTCATTAAATCGTGTTGAAACAAGAGTGTGCATTTCTTCGATCATTGCTAGCCAATTTATATGAAGCTTAAAAGTCGTTAATTGGGACTTGGAGATCGAGAGGAGGTCCTCGACCACTTAGAACAAGCGAGCATCTCGGCTTGCCTTTCAAAACACCTTGTTTATTCACGGATGCCATGGAAAGCTTGCTGTTGTATGCGTAAGGGAAGAAGTGCATTAAATCACCCTTATTGTGAAGTGTGCAGCGTCACGTTAAGGGATCGCCTTGCACTGCTCACTTCATTTCCAACATGCCAACTTATTCACGGACCTCGTTTTGCCATAGCGTACGTTATGAAGGAAGGAAGCTCTCTACCCGATTTTGCAGCCCTTAGCGTGCGTTAGGAGGAAGTTGGTAAGCGTACGTAAGATGGAGTCAAATGTTGTGTTTAGAGATAACTTATAAACACAAATTCAACAACCTTCTTCTCATTATTTCTAGGTCCCTCTTTACGTTCGAGATCGGCGAGTGCGGAACATGCTGAATTCTTGTAGTGTCTTTTTACAAGCTAATCCATCGAGCAACATCTAAGGATCAAGACCTTGGAGTTCGATTTCCCTCACTTTGCTTGATGTTAAATCGATCTTGAGAGTAAAACCGTCATTACCACCACTCCATTGATGTTCGTAGATCTCCTATTGTTATTGCATGTGATTTGGGACCTATTAATCTTGCAGTTGAATCCTTATATTATCATTCTCGATTTTCTTGGGTTGAAACAAGATCTTTATCACGGATCGGTGAAATCCGATTCTTGGACCAGTAAAATGCTTGATTTGAAGGCTTCCATTGAAGATATCATTCGTTTAACTTAGGGACTTGTTGATTCGATTTGGAATTTATTTATCACCAAATTAATTCTCGTATGGGTTGGTTTTGAGCCATATCGCCTTAGGGATGATGGAAATCGAAGTCGCGTCTTTGTTGAGTATCCGTGCTTGCTCATTCAAGATGGGCCAATGCTAGGAAGCCTCGGCTGGGTTGTTTGGAATCGTCATCCATCAATCTTCTTAAATATCACCATCGATAGAGCCCAAGTCAGCCACAATCACTTGATTTATATTTTGTCACCCATGATACTTGATTATTTAAGGATTTTGGTATGAAAAATCTTATGTTGTGCGTAGTGCACGGAATTTATTGATAATTGGAAATCGTTGATAAGCTGTGAGCACTTGATATGGCATATTCGAAATGGCATAAGTACTCGAAGTACATGTACATATATATTCACCAGAATTAATAAATGGTGATAAATGGGTAAAGATAATTGGGTTCCGAATAAGCGAGGATTTCTATCTAATCGGTGTAGCGAGGATCGAGCGATGGGATAGTCTTGTGAATGTGTTGCGAGAAACACTTTAATGGTAAATTACACTCAATAAAGTTAGCGGTCTAAGACAACTCAAGACTTTAGCTGCACGTGGATTTCCTAGTTATCGAAAGCACGAGCGTGTAAACCAAGCGGAATAGGCGAAAGATATTGGCCGTTGCCTTAGATAATATTTATCATTCGCAGGTATCAATGCTAGTTTAACTCTCACTATCTTATAAATATTTTTTGGATTATCTCCTGTTTATGCGATTATCAATTCCTGAATTTATACTTGATAAGCGTGCACAATGGAAAAGTCGAGACATGTAGAATGAAATTTCATTTATAATTGGTAAAGAGTTGAGACATATTAATACGATATATGTATATTTGGAGTAGGAGATGATGTGCTCTTAACACATTAATAATAATGGTATTATTAATTGATAAAATTAAATGCCATGTAGTCTATATATTTGTGTTTTAATTATGGTGTTAGATCATAAGGTGTATGATTTACATGGGTCGAATGTATAATTGGGCATTTGGGCATGCGGTTGGTTGAGTATTTGAAGTTATGAAGTTCTCCCTACATTATTATATGGTGTGTGGATTCATCAAATATGGAGATCACGTAATTAATTCCGGTTATTGCAGGTGGACTAATGATAGTTATGAGATTGGATGATTACGTAGGTATAATCGAAAGTGGATATTTTTAGTGGTAAGCGAGGAGGCCAATTCTAGCAATTGCACTTTAATATATGTCTTATCTAGTTTGTTTTTGAAAATGATTGGAGTCGAAAGACTCTTTAGGCTGAGCCGATGTGTTGGGGATAAGACCTAAATATGGTACCTGCGTCTGGGTATTTTTATGTAAGATATACCGTGACCCTTCGTTGCGACCTTGGGGTTTATTGTAATTGAAAGAGTAATAATTGATTATTCTACGAATGTCTGTTTCCATATATTATTGGTACTCGATTATCATAGTTGAGATTTGATGATATTATACGGTAGATATTTGAGGATTGGCCACAGGAAAATGCATTGTGTTGTATTTTGAGTTGTGGTGGCGATTTTGAGGATTTGGTATCGAATTGTAGGGATTCTAGTATACGTTGTAATGTCTGATTCGAGAGATTTGGATTACGGAATGGATTATATTAGGAGTGACTTGGGTGTGTAATCCGGATGATTAATCTATTTTTCTTGATGAGTAAAAGACTAGATTAATCCACGGAAATATCATGGGTGGCCACCTGAAACTGTTCAAAATATTGTACTCCCCAACAAATGCATTTTAGAGTTTGAGAGTTGATTTATATCGGACAAATAAACCTTCCTGAAGTCAACTTGAATACGGTAATCACTATTATGATCGATTCAAATGTTCGAGGAGAGTATCTTGTGTCATTAAGTTAAATTAAATGATTAGATGGTAATTGATGCTAAATTTATATTTCATGTGATTATATTACTTGCACACGGCTTCTTGCTAACCCCTTTTTGGGGTGAATTTACGTGTTATTGAGATCCGGGTTGAAGTACTTGAGCGATTAAGGATCGGGCAACGAGGATGATGGGCCCCATTTCAATGGTACTTTAGATATTGTAGAAAGAGGATGCATCCTAGTCGGTTGTCGAGGAGTGAACTCCTCCTAATTTTGAGATGTCGGTTTCTTTCAAGATCTTATTTCATTATGATGTAGCGATTTGCTATTGAGTCGTATTTGAAATTCTAGAATGCTTGGGTCGATTGTCTTGTTGAGTTTCTTTTTGTTTCAATTTGAAAGTCAATCTCGAGTTACGATGTTTAATTGTATTTAGCACAAAGTAGATCCTCATGGGAGGAGTTTACAACGCTATAATATTTCGAATATATTAGAGGTATTACACGGTACATTATGACGATAACTCATACGGAAAAAGCGTCGAGATACTGCGCTCCCTCTACGGAATGACGAGGCTCGCTCCCCCTTCGATCTCAGGCACTTAGCACGGTAACCGATGCAGCCTCCTCGGAGGAGTTTCACGCTTCCTGCATGGCCCGATCGAGAATCTCTAACTCGTTTGCGTACCACGAAGTGTTGATGCGAAGTGAGGCTAACATCAAAATGGATTTCTACTTTTTCTCGTTCACTTGATCGCCCCATATGATCAGTAATCCTCACCAAGGATCCAGATCCTCATCCTTAATGTCTATCACAATCAGATTAGAAGACCAAGCTCTCCATTACGATACTCTGCGGAAAATCTCTAATCTCCACGATCCCCCATGATAATGTCTCAACAATGAGTTTAACAACAAGCGATTCACATCGCGACTAAACGATCAACATACGAGATGATGCACAATCGAAGAGATGATAGAATACCTAGAACCATAATCGAATAGCACGAAAATAGGATGATCAAGGATGTGAATGGTGCCTGTAGCCACTATTGCGTCAGGATCTCCAGCTCGTCTCATCTCATACACACAGAGCTGGCGGGGAAACGGACCACACACTGAGCGCTCCCCCTCTAGAGAGTATCCAGCATCGCCGACCTCTCTCACAGGAAACTACTGTTGGGTGGTGCTCGCCGGGCTGATTCATGCTGGTTCCCTCATTCACAGGTGACATATGAGTAAGCGGCGCCTGACTGCATCTCCACAATATGCGGCACGATGCCACTATCTGACGGCGTAATTACCCAACCTTTATGTAGAGCTGTCACATTCACTCATCACTTATGTCTCGATCGACCATGGCCCCAAAATAAGTATGACCACGAGCGAGGCAATGGGACGGGCACCAGAACCACGGCCTCGCGAATGACGGAGGCAGTCCCAGCTCGCGGACGAGGCCAGAGTCTTACAGTGAGACCAAAGGTTGAGACCAATCGGTACTACGAGGATGAGCACTCACTAATGCCTTCTTTAGAGTTTCTAATGACTTGCAAACACTCGTTAGAAAGAATGAAACGGTATGTTTTTGACAATTTACTCAAAGGTTTAGTGGTTTTGAAAATCTTTATGAACCTCTATAAAAACCGAGCGTGACCCAGAAAAAACTCCTAATAGCCTCTTCATTCTTCGGAGGGAGATTTCTCAACGGCGGCAATCTTACTCTAGCAACCTCTAATCCTGTTGGACACTTTATGGCCTAGGACAATCCCTTCTTGCACCATAAGTAGATTTCTCTGATTGGCCTGAAGATTAGTATGTTTACGTATGAAACTAAAGTGAGATTATACGACAATGATCAAATGAATTTCCCGAACAGAAAAATCATCCATGAATACTTCCATTATATTTTCAATCAAACCATGGAAGATAGCCATCATGCAGCCCGAAAAGTGGATAGAATTATTACATAAGCCAAGGGCATCTACGATATCTTAAATTCCATAGGACATATAAAAGCCATTTTCTTGATCTTAGGCGCACATAAATTTTATTATATCTGAATAGGCATCAAGAAAATAGAAATATTCATGCCCGCCAATCTATCAAGCATTTGATCAATGAAGAGAGAGAGGAAAATAGTGAACTGCAGTACGCGTGCGAAGCCACCGTAATCTACCTTTTTCGCCGTCCGTAACTACCCTCCATAGCAATTAATTCATCTTTCTCATCTTTAGTCGCAGTCATCCCCCTTTTAGACACAACTTGCGTAGGACTCAACCCTCACTATCGGAAATTGGATAAATCATTGGCGTCCTAACCCGTTTGAGCACTTCGTTTTTACCCGCCCCAGCACCATTTATAGGATTAAGTCTTCGGTGATTTTCACTTTAGGTTTATAATTTTTCTTACAATCAAAATCCTCTGCATGTGCATATTGAAGAGATAATTCCCTTCAAGTATGAGATAGACCATCCTATCATGAAACTGTAGGCTCTTAAACACACAGAAGCAATTTATCTAATTGAGTAGAAGTAAAGGGAAGAGGATCTGATTACGGTTGTATTATTACCATCTAGAAATGCATACTTAGGTGTGCAGGAAGGTTTTGAAGTCCAAGCTTGGTTGTGATACACCCTCTTTGAGATGAAGCAGGACTTAAATTTTAGGCAGTAGCCGATTGGCGAGTCAAAATCGCGGGTAAGCGATTTCGGCCCGACTCTTTGCATGCTCCTCTTATTCCGTTTCTTTTGTCAAATCCCATCCAATTTATTGATTTAGTTCTTCCTATAATTGATTCACAAACATAATCAAAATCCAAAATCATCACACTCAAAGTTGAGTCACTAGAAAAGCATGAGTTAGAAAACTCTAACGGATACAGAGATAATGAGTGTAAGACTTTTTTCTTTCCATACGAACTTATATTATCAATAACATTGCAATATTCCATATCATCATGAAATTTCATAGCTTTAAATATGGAAAATAGAACATACTCATTGTTAACATGAGTATTAATTCTCCCCTTTAAACATCGATACAAGAGCCTTTCCTCGTTTCTAAAAGCGGACGTCGAGGATAAGTGTTTAGATCTTCATCTTCTTTAAGTACCGAGAATGGTAAATCCATTGAAATATTAATTTATCAAGCCTTTACGAGCATATCTTCAACAATCCATTAGAAGGTGTATTTATGGATCGGTCCACTTGATTGTAATATTATCGTTATGGCTTTCATTTTCCCAGGCTCACAATTTTCTGAGAAATAGATAAAGGCATAAAGAGTGGTGAAGCACACAAATCACACAAATCTTTGTCAGATAGAAACTTTTCCAATGGTGCATCAGGCAGTAAAGCTCACCAGTCCTTAAGCTTTTGAGGTAATTTGCATTGGATAATGGCGCTCACGTTCTTCGATTGGTTCGCCGTCTCATTCCTCTTCAAATCATGCACTGTGACATCACATCCCTTCCAATTTTTTCATAATTAGAGATTTGTTTCCCAAAGCGTCTGCAAAAAGAATATTGATAATTTTTTCTTGAAGATGTCTAAAAATTTTGCAAATTGTGCATCTAGTTTTCTTTTTAAAGCGGTGAGGAAAAGAGAGGAACTTTAAAAGTAGAAGTAGATTGAAGTATATGTTTTAGGATTCTCATCACCGCCAGATGTGTCATGCTCTACTTCTTCTATACATTTTGATTTGATCCTCTTTGGCTCCCTCACTTTGTTGGACAGGTGGCCCTTCATAATTTGTTAAAACTAGCAAGTGATAACTCCGGCAAGATTCTTTTAGATTTACTTGGTATTGATGGAAATTGTCATTGATGTGACTTCGACAACTTTGACGATTATCGATTGAAGTTTGAGATTTTTCATTTGAGCTCCATGGTGGTAGCTAATTGAGTAACATGGCCTTGATTTATCTAATTTTTCCTCATCTCGACTAAAATGCGACTTTTTATTTCCATCATAAAGGTAGCTAGAATATTACAGAGATTTAGCGTTGGCTTGCTTCTTGATTATTTCACCATTTGACACTTTGAATCCGGCCGGTGGTTGTAAGGCATTCTTTGGATTAACGCCAAGCTAAAATTTTCTGATTTCTATTGGAGGATGGTAGAAACCCGATGGTAAGATTATTCGAGAAATTGTGTAATTCCGATTATTAATCATATTGAGCCTCCACCAATGGGTCGGACGGTAGTGAACTTCCTTGAGGAGCTATTTTCGAATCACCTCCTTTTGTTAGGCCCCCCAACTGAGTAGTTAACATTGTCATTTGCGCGGTTAGTGGCTTGATAGGGTCCGAATCGGATATCTCAGCCACCCTTCTAACATTTGCTCTTTCCATCGGCCATTGATAACTATTCATAGCCATTTCTTATATAATCCATATGCTTCTTCAACGCTTCTTGCTAGCAATTCCCCTCCCGCGGAAGCATCAATAAAATTCCTCGTTTCTCCCATAAGACCGTTGTAGAAGAAACACATTTGTTGGTCTTCTGGGAAATCATGTCGAGGACATCGCCTTAGTGGATCTTTGAAACGTTCCCATGCTTCATATAATGGTTCGGAGTCCAGTTGATAAAATTGAGTAATCTTTCTTTTTAGCTTCATCGTCTTGTTAGGTGGAAAAAATTTGAACAAAATTGTTTCGTTCAAATCCTCCCATATCCTTATACTTCCCGGAGCTAAAGTCCCAAGCCAGTTTCTCACTTTCTCTCAAAGAGAGTGGAAACAATCATAAGCATATTGCATCATCCGAGACCCATTCATTTTGATAGTATCACATATTTGCATGAAATGTGTGAGATAGG